>JAKELL010000126.1:0-144946 GCA_021524915.1 Lactarius akahatsu | reverse complement strand
AGCTGAGTTGACTCGATTCCGCGCCTATCGACACGAGGCTGAGAGGATGGAGCAGCGGCTCCACGCCCTGGCTCAAGCGTTGGGGGGTGTTCAGTCGGAGCTGGCTCGGTGCAAGTTCCGGCTGGAGATGGCGAACGTACTCGATCGAATCACGGAGAGACAGGAAGCGTGGCTTGGGGGGGTAGGCCCCACTCGGCGCCGTGGGCGTCGCAGCTGAAAAGGGGGTGATGTCGCGGTACGCGGGAAATGGACTCTTACTATACGGATATGACCCCTTAGTAAGTAGTAATGTGTCATGGACTTAACGCATCAGTCAGCGGTCGTAGTATCACATGCTAGATACTATGGCTCATTCCTAGTAGTAGTTGTAGTAGGGTTCGAGCTACTTACGCTACTCGTAGTTCGACTTTCAAGAGGAGCTTTAAAGCGCCCTCTCATATGTATAAATAGTGGCTCGATAAGACCAAGATAAGCCATCTTGGTCTTCTTCAAATCACCACTTTCTCCTCATCTCTCTCACACGTGCTTCGCTTGTCTCTTTCTGAGCAAGTCGTCTCCATCAAGCATCGGAATACCTAGTGGCACGACCTGCCCTAGTGTACGTTTGGATCACGTGCCTGTAAGCGCCGCGTATCCCGTGATCAGGTCACGTGACCTTGAAGAGATATTCTGCTAAGTCGTGAACGCCCTTTCATGTCCAAGTCGGACTAACGCCAGTGGTGGCGTAACATCTACCTACCCAGACCAACAAGAACTATAATCACTTACTATACGAGTAAGTGTTGTAGTTGGTTGGTTGTCTGGTACGAAATAAAAGGGGTTTAGTGTCCTATCGTTTCCCGACCCAAATCTCCAAACAAGAGCAAGTAAGACGCTCTCAAGCACTCTTTGAAACCCACAGAGAACGACAACTTCAGTTGTACTACCCCCCAAGCACTCTTTACAATCTCGCCCACTCAAACACCATCGAAGTTTGGAGTGACAACACCCAAGTACTCAAGAAATTAGAAGAAATCCTCCCCTTCGGAAGAACACTCAAGTTATCCCAGTTTCAAGACTTTATTTCAGGCAACCTAGCACGACTCGCCGACCTAGCCCAAGAGCAACTTCTCTATTGGCACTTAGCGAAGACTTGCGATATCCACAGCTCTCCTGTCGAATCCCTTCTTCTTTGGTATAAAGAAGATTACTTTTGGTTCGTCCACCTCAGCCCCCCAAGAAGACAGGACCTCATTCAAAATCTCCTACGCGGAGAATGACACTATTTCCTCAAACGCTTCCGGTTGGACTACGAACAAGTCCAAATATCTTTCCAAGAAATCTGCATCGAGACTACCCCCTTTGGATCACAGCCAGTAATCACCGAAGGAAGAGAATACACCCTTAAGTGGGATCACGTGTGGGAAACAACCCTAGAAAACCCGGACCGCGACATAGTCAATCCACGAATTTTCCACCAGCCACCAGCCACCCCAGACGACCCCGAATTTGTGGCCCGCTTAGAAATCGACGAAGAACAAAATGACGACAGCTTCCTGCCACCTAGCAGCCCCCCAAGTCCCACTACACCTTCTGACTCTCTAGACGGTTGGGGAGAACCTTCCAACCAGTGGGTCAGTAATTCAGTTTGTTGGTGTAGTAAAGAAGTTTGCAACTGCGGTTATCGTCCCGATACCCCACCTACTCCACCTAGTGTAGTATTGTGGGCTCCTGGCCAAGCGTATCTACCTTCTAGAGAAAGAATATAGAAGGTTTCTTGTTTAAATCACCCTGGCAGAAAGCGCACTCGATTGGGCTATCACCCTGGCATCTCAACAAGTATCTCAACATCACAGAAACCGAAGACAACGAAACCAGCTTATAAGAAGGGATACGCCTATTCCCTCTCCAGAAGAACACCCCCCAGTAATCCCTAATAGAGACATTAGGAGAGTAAATCAAGCAACAAGTACACGTCCAAGTAACCCAGTTCAAGCGACCCCCACGTATCCAAGTTATCACGAGCTTCCCCCAGTCATTCGTCAACCCTCCACTAGTAGTGAAGAAGGACAATTCCTAGCAACTCAACCCACGTATTACCACCTCCCAGAAGTACCCTTCATATCAAGAACACTACCCACGAGAAACCCCAGAGAATTACAGACCTTCAAGCAGCACTGTCAACTCATAGTCCAGAGACACGGAGTTCCCCTAAACCTCCAGCACACAGTCAACAACATCCGCGACATCACCACAGACCCAGTAGGGTTCCAAGGACTCTTGTGGAGATCTAGTGTCTTAATATCGCATTACGGGATATTTGAAGAATACTGTTGGATTCGATCTAGCCAATGACCAAGTGCAACTCACGGGATAACACTACAACCAGGGTATAAAATCTTTTACGCCTGGGACTCAGATGGTTGGACTGTATCAAGACTACAAAGACGCTCTAGTGAATGAGCAATCAACCAGACCAAAACACTAGAGACCTTACCCCTGAAGAACTAGCAAGAGTCCCCATCTACTTCAAGAACCCCTTCTTCTCCCTTGACGATAATCTAATCCACGTTATCTGGAACACAGAAGAACTCACAAGCCCAAATGGGAAGTTCCCGTGGAAATTCTTTGGGACAGACAACACTGTCAGCAAAGACGATTTTGAAGACGCTTACCCAGGATATAGCAAATTTGACAAAGGATCGTACGATCACCACAATCTCACAGCCAAGTACAACGGAAAGGAAGTCTGTTGGTCGACCAAACGAGAACTTTGGGTCTACAAGAATAACAGAAGAGTAGTCTTCCCAGACTCTGACCAAGAAGGATCAGACTTATCTCCACCGCCAAGTACAGACCAAGAGAATTCAGGGACAGAACAGGCAGAAGTATCAGGCCTCCTAGACAAAACCACCAAGACTGTCGCCTCAGTATTAGCTAGTTTATCAGGAACACACACCCCCCAGTCACCATCAGCAGGAAAGCTACCAGGCGCACTCCCAAGTACCCCAGGACCATCCAGTCAACCAAGTTACCCACTGTTCACACCAAGACAACCAAAGCTTTTTGGTACCAAGAGTCAATCCCCTTCTCCACTACCGACACCCCCAGTAACAAGCACCATGGCTTCAGGAGGAGGCACCAAGTTATTAGGAACACCACCAGAACCATTCGATGGCAAACAAGACAAGGCAGAAGCCTTTTGGAGTAGTGTTGAAAACTACTACTATCTCAATGAATCCACGTACACCAACGAAGGCAAGCGCGTATCGGCTGCCTTAACACACTTCAAGATTGGTACCCCAGCAGGAGATTGGGCCCAAGATCAGCAGACCAAAGCCCTCACAGCCACGCCCATAGATTTTGGCACCTGGAACGATTTCAGAGACGCGTTCAAGAAACACTTCATTCCGTCACACACCAAGTTAGAATCAACCAACCTCATGTACTCCTGTCGTATGGGAAACTGACCCTTCAATGATTGGTACCAAGAATGGTCCACGTACGTGTCCAGATCAGGTGCAAATGAAGAAACCAAAATGTTTGCCTTTAGAAAGGCACTCCCTGCAGCTCTACACCAGAAGATTATTGGTGTATCACCACAGCCCACAACCCTAGACAAATTGGTCGAACTAGCAAGAGAATTTGACCGCGTATGGCATCTCTACAGTAACCCAGCATTCACAGGACAAAGACTTCAAGGGCCAAGAAATAGGGCCATGTATGCCGAAGAAGACGGCGCTCACGTCAATGCCACCACAGCCACGAGTATAAGACCTCAGCAAGCAGGCAGAATAACCAAGGAAGAAAAAGATCGACGCTTCAAGGAGAAGCTCTGTTTTTATTGCGGAAAGCCGAACCACCGAGCCAAGGACTGCCAGACCAGGAATAGCTCCCAACGACAAGGACAAGGGAATGGAAGACCCAGTAATCAGCAGTCAGACTTTAGGGCACGCGCGACCCTAACTCAAGAAGAATCCTACGAGGATCCCCCCAAAGATCACCCTGCCCAGATAGCGGCAATGTATCACAGTCCCCCAGCACACATCACGATTCCACGCCCTCAATCAGCCCCCCTTCCAGAGGATTTTTGAACTACCCTACTGAAGCACTGTCAGTTAGGGCTTTACGAGTGGCCAACCATAGTTTTACCCAAGGATACTCATTACTAGAGACATTAGATTCCGAGCCTGTACCCGGTGATACAGCGGCGCAGAAGGAATCATCATAGATCAAGACTTTGCCAAGAGGAATAACCTAACTCTCAGAACCCTAGTTAACCCACTTCCAGTATGGAATGTGGATGGAACATTGAACAAACAAGGATCAGTTCGATATACTACAATCCAGACAATCCGGATAAAGACTTCCGATGGAGAATACCACGACGAATGTGCTGAACTCTACGTAACCACGCTAGGCGACCACGATATTATCCTAGGAACAGACTGGCTCAAAGCACACAACCCAGAAGTTAACTGGGCCACGCCACAACTCGCCTTCACAAGATGCCCCAAGACCTGCACACTATCCACCAAGTCCCTAGTTATTACAGCCAAGAAGCTGCAGACGTGAACAACCACGATCAATGTTTTACAAACCACGGAAGAATACCAAGTCGCAGGTGAACCTGCCTTTAGTCAAGAAGCCATGGAGCCGTTCCTGTACCTACATCAAGAAACCAAAGAAGAAGATATACTCATTGGAGCCAAGACCACCACGAGCACAGAAATTGCAGCTAGAACAGCACCCAAGACATCCACGGAACACATCCCAGCCCAGTTTTCACAGTACGCTAAGGTATTTAGCGAGACAGCCTCCCAAAGACTACCACAGCACCAGCCATGGGACCATGCCATAGAATTGAAACCTGGAGCCACCATGAAGAATTGCTCCATCTATCGTCTTACGCCCAAAGAATCAGAAGCATTGAAGATTTATATCACGGATCACCTACAAAGGGGATATATTCGCCCTTCCAAGTCACCCATGGCCAGCCCCTTCTTCTTTATAGATAAGAAAGACGGCAAGTTACGCCCAGTACAAGATTATCGAGCATTAAACGATATTACGATCAAGAACGCCGCCCCATTGCCATTAATCCCCGAGCTCATTGATAAACTACGCGGCGCAAGATGGTTCACCAAGTTAGATATCCGATGGGGCTACAACAATATAAGAGTCCGCAAAGGCGACGAGTACAAAGCTGCTTTCAAGACACCCCTCGGACTATATGAACCCACAGTCATGACATTCGGCCTCTGCAACGCCCCTGCCACATTTCAAACATTCATGAACACCATCTTCGAAGACCTGATAGATGAAGGACACGTTGTCGTCTATCTCGATGATATCCTGATATTTGCAGAGGACCTCCCCACGTTAACCAGGCTCACCCACGAAGTACTATCACGCCTAGCAAAATACGACCTCTACTTGAAACCAGAGAAATGCTCTTTTGCCCAGACATCCATAGAATACCTCGGACTCGTTATATCCAAAGGACAAATTGCCATGGACCCAGCCAAGGTGGCAGGAATAAGAGACTGGCCACCTCCTAAGACGGTCAAACAAGTTCAAGCCTTCCTGGGATTTTGCAACTTTTATCGACGCTTCATCAAGGACTTCTCTACCATTGCACGCCCCTTGTTTGACTTAACCAAGAAAGAAGTACCCTTCCTATGGACCCCAGAAGCATCCACAGCCTTTCAGACACTCATCACAGCTTTCACCACTGCACCTGTCCTTGCCCTACCAGACCACGAGAAGCCTTTCCGCTTAATCACGGACGCTAGTGACTTTGCCACTGGCGCCATCTTAGAACAACCCGATGCACTCAACCGTTGGCACCCCATCGCGTACCACTCCAAGTCTCTACAGCCTGCCGAACGGAACTATGAAATCCATGATAAAGAACTCCTTGCTATCATCCGCGCCCTGGAAATTTTTCGCCACTACCTTGAAGGACGCGAAGACACCCTCAAAATTTGGTCGGACCATGGAAATTTGGTCTATTTCTCCACGAAACAGAAACTTACGCGGCGCCAAGCACGTTGGGCCCTCTTCCTCTCGCGTTTCAAGTTCACCATTGTCCACAAACCCGGTACCCAAAACAAGTCAGATGCCCTGTCCAGGCGTCCAGACCTTAAAGAGGGGATAGCTCACAAAGAAAACGATCGTGTGCTTTTGGATACCAAATTTTTCGCAATCCACACAGTCCGACCCACAACAATCACAGTCCAAGGAAACACCACATTACGACAACAGATCAAGAACACTCAAGAATACAACAAAGAAGTTAGCCTTGCCTTAGAAACCCTTCTAAAGAACGGCCCTAGATCCCTCACAAAGGGCTTAGAAGATTGGAACTTAGAAGATGGAATCATCCTGTACAAAGGACAAGTATACGTCCCCAAGAATGAAGATCTCCGAAGAGAAATAGTCAAGCAATACCATGACCATCTTGCCACAGGACACCCAGGAAGATGGAAGACCTACGAACTAATTTCACAAGAATTCTGGTGGCCAGGCATGTCCACCTTTGTCAAGAGCTATGTGGACGGATGTGCCACTTGCCAAGCAACAAAAGTTAAACCAAGAAACCAAGTACCCCTGCAACCAAATCAAGTCCCTAACGAAATTTGGGAAATAATCACCATGGACTTCATCACGGACCTCCCCACGTCACAAGGATACGATTCACTATTCGTTGTAGTGGATCGTCTCAGTAAAGCAACGATAATTGCTCCATGTAACAAAACCATCACTGCCGAAGAAACATCCAAGTTATACCTAGAACAAGTCTGGAGACGAACAGGCCTACCACACCAAGTAATATCCGATAGAGGACCACAATTCGCTTCCAAAGTAATGCAAAAATTTTGGAACAAACTAGGCGTCAAGTCAACCATGTCTACAGCATTCCATCCACAAACAGATGGAGAAACAGAACGCGTCAATCAAGAACTAGAACAATACCTACGCGTCTTTTGTAATTTCCAAGTCAACAACTGGGTAGAACTAATACCCTTCATGGAATTCGCCCATAACGCAAGACAACACAGCGCCACAGGAAAATCACCCTTTGAGATCTGGTACGGCTACAAACCAGAATTCATTCCACCAGTCAACTTTGCATCCAAAATACCCACAGTAGAAGAACGCCTTCACTCCCTAGAACAAATTCGCATTGAAGTATCCGCTGCACTAAAAGTAGCAGCTGAAGTCATGAAAAATACCCATGTATCCACAGCCACCTATGTACCCCAACCAGGCGACCAAGTTTGGTTAGAAGGAACCAATATCCACACCACGCACCCCAAGGCCAAACTAGCCCCTAGATGGCATAGACCATTCAAAGTCATATCCGCGTGGGGAGTTAATTGTAAACTCCAGTTACCCAAAGCCTGGAAGATCCATCCAGTGTTCCACATATCCCTTGTATCCCCCTACTACGAAACCACAGCCCATGGACCCAATTTCACCAGACCACCCCCAGAAATAGTCCAAGGAGAGGACGAGCACTATGAAGTAGAAACGGTCCTCCAATCAAGGCTCTCTCCAAACAAGAGAGGCATACAATACCTAGTGAAGTGGAAAGGATACCCTTCTTCAGAAAACTCCTGGCTCCCAGCCTCACAAATGAAACACGCCCAGGACCTTGTTCGACAATTTCACCACAAGAATCCACGAGCACCCAAACTCAGAACCTTGATGGTTGCTGAATGGCGCAGCAACCCCTTAAAGAGGGGATACTGTCACGAACCTGTAAACTTGGGTCGTGACTCGAGTGTCTAAGACCGGTCCGCGTCGGTCCGGTCTTATGTAATCAATTTCCTAAAGGGGAAATCCGAAGTCGGAGTTCCAAATTCGTACTCCGACGGTCACGTGACCAGTCACGTGATTATCCTATGTTTATCAAGTCACCTGACAACTGAAAGTTGTACCACTCTTTGGATTAATCCTATTGGACTGCGGAGCAGTCACACCACTATGGCGTAATCTTGCACAATCGACTGCAGAGCAGTCGTATGATACCTACAATTATTCAGATTGGTTGATATACTTAGAACCCTTCCAGAACCTTCCATTGCGCAGCACCTGTGGGAAGTAGTAAACCTCCCCTAAAGTACGCACAGACCATGTACCCAGGTATATAAGCTAGAGCAATAGAACGGACAGTCCCTCAGACTGTCCACTTGTGACTCCCACTTGGATAACACTCTAGCGCCTTTCTTTGCTATCACCATAGCTTGGATTCACAACCTCATCGTTATCCTTGTTCTAGCCAAGTTCTTCCAAGTTTTCCCAGCCTTCTTCATCATCCCTCGCGTTCCTCGTCAGCCAAGTGTATTGCAGGAACACTCTGAGTGAGTGTTCATCACATATATCCTGTCTTTCACATACCACAGATGACAACTAAGCTATTGTCCATGGAGGAGTTTCTTCAACAGGGATTGCGCGTTCATGGGGATTCACAGCATATATCTCTATTCTATAAGGGCAGTACGACGCCCATATTACAAACAAAACCCCTAGCAGATGGTCAGACACTTTACTGGCTTGATGCCGAAGTCACACAAGTGAAAAATGTACATGAAGCCCATAGTACAATTTATACTGCTGACTACGACATTTGGCATAGACGTTTAGGACACCCTTCGAAGGAAGTACTACATCGTGCCAAGGATCACACTAAGGGATTCCCTAAGGACCTTAAATATCCTTCTGAGACACCCATATGTCCTGGTTGCGCTCAAGGGAAAATGCCTGCTTCAACGCATAAACCCTCTGAGACGCGTGCTAAGAAGCCTTTTGAAAAGATTCATTCCAATCTTAAGAGCTTTCCAGTTGACTCGTACCACAAATATAAATACTTCATTAGTTTCTTTGACGACTTTTCCTCCTATGCGTGGGTCGTGCTATTACGCACCAAAGCACAGGCCATCAATGCATTAAGGCAGTTTGTTGCCATGGTCAAAAATCAGCATAATGCCACCATTAAACAGTGGATGTCTGACACTGGAGGAGAATACAAGTCTGACGAGTTTACTAAGGTACTGAAAGATATGGGCATTACTATCCTACAAAGTGCACCACATACTCCCCAACAAAATGGTCGCACTGAACGCTTTATGCGTACTTGTATGGATAAGGCTCAGGCTATGCGCCTTGAAGCCTGTCTCCCTCAATCCTGGTGGGAATTTGCGGTCCTACATGCAGTACATTGCTATAATAGGACTCCAATAAGTCGCCTTAATTGGCAGACACCCTATATGAGCTTGCATGGTGAAGCACCTAGTCTTTCACACTTACGAGTGTTTGGATGTGGCGCATATGTGCACATACCAGAAGATCGCAGATCGAACAAACTTGACCCCAAAAGCGAACAAATGATCTATATTGGTCATACTGAGGGCATAAAAGCATATAGATTCATGCGGATCAAAAACAACACAGTGTTCACCAGCACTACTGCATTATTTGATGAGACCGTATACCCTAAGTGCGAAACACAAAGGGTGCGGGGTACAACCCACATAAATGAGCCAGTAGAAAATCAACCTCCTATGGAGGATGAGCCATCACCTACACAGCCCATTCTAAGTGGTTTTGACGATGATATGCCTACTCATCGCCCCCCTAAACAGAGGCAAAATAGGGAGGATGCGCCAGACCGCGACGGCGGATCTGTGGAACCAGAGGAACCAGAAGCGCAACAGCCTCTGCCTCCTGCGCCAGAACCAGCACTACCACGACGGTCTGCGTGCTTGAGGAAAGTACCTACTCGTCCTGGCAACGTCTATGGGGAAGACAGGCACCCCACAAACATAACTAAAGACGTTGAACGGAGTAGCAAGTGGAAAGAAATGGTTGGAAGACAGCCTGGTCGCTCCAGAGCTGATAGTACGCCAGGGCAAAGGCAGATTCCAGGAGGATTTCCTGAGACAAACCCTGACCCCCCACCTGCTGAGAGTGAAGCTCTGTCAGAACCCTCAGAGGATGAAGTAGATGATTTATTGTCACGCCTTGCTCAGGAAGGGGGAGTAAAATTCCTAGATCATCTGCTTGCCAAGGCAGTTCCATCCAATGATCTGGAACCACTGGACACTTCCAATATATGGGAGTGGACCTATAAAGATATAATACGCATGCCTGCAGCACAACAAAAGGAATGGAAGACTGCTTGTCGTGAGGAACTAGAGGCACTTCGCAGACGTAATGTCTTTGAGCTTGTGGAACCCCCTAAAGGGAGGAAAATAATAAAAAATAGATGGGTCTTTGATCAAAAGACTGATGGTCGCAAGAAAGCCTGGCTTGTTGCCAAAGGCTTTTCTCAGGTTGAAGGCATTGACTATGATGAAATATTCTCACCAGTAGTGCGCTTTGAGACTGTCCGGATGATGCTCGCGCTTGCAGCGCTAGAGGATTGGCACATCACTGGACTAGATGTTAAAACTGCCTTCCTATATGGAGAGCTCAATGAAGAGCTATACATGGAACAACCTGAGGGCTTCAAAGCCAAAGGGCATGAAAATAAAGTACTGCGACTAAAACGCGCCATTTATGGACTTAAACAAGCTGCTCTAGCATGGTGGAAAGCGCTGGATAAGTCCATGGCTGCGCTGGGCTGTAAAAGGCTACTATCTGACTCAGGACTCTTTACCCATAGAGGAAAGAGTGGCGCCCTTGTAGTGATCATTGTCTATGTTGATGATGTGATCTTTATGGGATCGGACAAAGCCCTTCTAAATGAACTTAAGAATAGGTTCATGAAGGCTTGGGAATGTCGTGACTTAGGTGATGCAAAGGAATTCTTGCGTATGCGCATTCAGCGGAAACATGGAAAGATCTTTTTAGATCAAACCGCTTACCTAGAAAAGGTGCTGCAACGCTTTGGACTCGTAGATGCGAAAGCAACTGCAACTCCACTTCCTGAAGGGTACCAACCTGTACCTAATAATTCACCAGTCAACCCAAGCGTCAGGAGCAAATACCAGCAAGTTATAGGTTCACTCCTATACATAATGCTTGGGACTCGCCCTGACATCGCCTATGCAGTCGTTAAACTATCACAATTCGCTGCAAACCCCTCAGAGGACCATTTAAACAGAGCACTCTATATCTGTCGCTATTTGCTCGGGACTTCTTCATACTCTTTGGTGTATGATGGAAGATCAAATGGAGGCTTAATTGCCTATGCAGACTCTGACTGGGCTTCAAACCCAGATAATAGGTGATCTACCACAGGTTATATGGTTAAACTGGCTAATGGGATATTCAGTTGGAATTCTAGAGCAGCAAAAGACAGTCGCATTATCTTCCACTGAAGCTGAATATATGTCGCTGTCGGATACTAGCAGACAATTAGTTTGGATAAAGTCACTCTTTACTGAGCTTGGCATCAAACTAAGCCCAATACCACTCTGCGGTGATAATCAGGGGTCCATCTTTATGGCCTCAAACCCTGTCCAAGAGAAGTGTATTAAACATATTGATATACGCTATCACTACATAAGAGAAGTAGTGAAGGACAAGAAAATAGAACTATTCTTTATAGATGGTTCAGAGAATCCCGCAGATATGTTTACCAAGAACCTAGGGCGTATTAAGTTCGAGAAAATTCAGAAGTCAGTTAGGACTTGAGTTTTACTCGTCCAACTAAGTCACAAGGCAACAAACTTGGCCTTGAGACAAGCCTGAAAATTCCATTAATACTATGGAAGGTATATCGAGCGACGCTTGAAGACATTGTCTTCCTGCATACATAGATTCTTCTCAACCAGAGAATCACAACATTTCTGCTCATTATACCAAAAAATCAGCCCAATGAACTGTAATAGTTCAAAAGCTGAAATGGGATGGTGAAGAGAACTCGGTCTCGAAACCGCTCTCATGGTTCCGAGATAGACTCCCTTCTAATCATGGCTAGAATATTAATTCGCCTTACACACTTGCTTAGAGCGCTTAGTAGCTGCACTTAGCAAGGGGGAGTGTTGAGCCGTAATACTTACTATAAGGCTCATTACGTAGGAATGACAGTACGATTAGTTATGCTATACACGTAATTCGGAGTATTTAGTCATACGGTATACGTACAGAATCCCCTTAAGGGATTATTCCGAGTCCACCGGTGATTAGACATTAGGCGACACTGAAAACGCGATATTGTGGACGCCTCTACTCATCACTTTTCCCCAAACGGACATGGGTGGACCATAGAGTATATAAATCCTACTATAGGAGCGAGTACCTATACACATCTCTCTCCACCCCACTCTGAGCTTCCTCTGCTTCACTCTAAGCCTCGTCTAAGCTCTCTATTCAGGTAAGGGTCTACCTGTACACTGCGTGCATTGCTGCGCAACAGACAGCGCATCATAGAAAAGCTCCTAAACGGAGAAAGACAATACTTCCTCGAACAGTTTCGACTGGACTACGAACAAGTCCAAATATCCTTCCAAGAGATTCGACTAGAATCTACCCAACTCGGACCACACCTAGTTATCACTGAAGGTCGCGAATATACCTTCAAGTGGGGAAATTTCTGGGAAACAACCCTTGAAAACCCAGACATCAACATCGTCAATCCAAGGATCTTTCACCTCCCCCCAGACGCCCCCGACGACCACGACTTCGTCACACGCCTTGATATCCAAGAGAACGGAGACGAGCCTCTCCCATCAAGTAATCCACCAAGTCCAAGTCCAAGTCCCCCTACACCATTCACGGATACTGATAGTGGTTGGGGAGAACCTGCCAACCAGTGGATCAGTAACGGTGTCTGTTGGTGTAGTAAAGAAGTCTGTACTTGTGGTTACAGACCAGATACCCCACCTACTCCACCTAGTGTAGTATTGTGGGCTCCAGGCCAAGATTATCTACCTTCTAGAGAAAGAATATAGAAGGTTTCTTGTTTAAACCACCCTGGCAGAAAGCGCACTCGATTGGGCTATCACCCTGGCATCTCAACAAGTATCTCAACGTCACAGAAACCGAAGACAACGAAACCAGTTTATAAGAAGGGATATGCCTATTCCCTCTCCCGAAGAACACCCCCCAGTAATCCCTAATAGAGACATTAGGAGAGTAAACCAAGCAACAAGTACACGTCCAAGTAACCCAGTTCAAGCGACCCCCACTTATCCAAGTTATCACGAGCTTCCCCCAGTCGTCTGTCAACCCTCCACTAGTAGTGAAGAAGGACAATTCCTAGCAACCCAACCTACGTATTACCACCTCGCAGAAGTACCCTTCATATCAAGAACACTACCCACGAGAAACCCCAGAGAATTACAGACCTTCAAGCAGCACTGTCAACTCATATTCCAGAGACACGGAGTTCCCCTAAACCTCCAGCACACAATCAACAACATCCGTGACATCACCACAGACCCAGTAGGGTTCCAAGGACTCTTGTGGAGATCTAGTGTCTTAATATCGCATTACAGGATATTTGAAGAATATTGTTGGATTCGATCTAGCCAACGACCAAGTGCAACTCACGGGATAACACTACAACCAGGGTATAAAATCTTTTACACCTGGGACTCAGATGGTTGGACCGTATCAAGACTACAAAGACGCTCTAGTGAATGAGCAACCAACCAGGCCAAAACACTAGAGACCTTACCCCCGAAGAACTAGCAAGAGTCCCCATCTACTTCAAGAACCCCTTCTTCTCCCTTGACGATAATCTAATCCACATTATCTGGAACACAGAAGAACTCACGAGCCCAAACGGGAAGCTCCCGTGGAAATTCTTTGGGACAGACGACACTGTCAGCAAAGACGATTTTGAAGACGCTTACCCAGGATATAGCAAATTTGACAAAGGATCGTATGATCACCACAATCTCACAGCCAAGTACAACGGAAAGGAAGTCCGTTGGTCAACCAAACGAGAACTTTGGGTCTACAAGAATAACAGAAGAGTAGTCTTCCCAGACTCTGACCAAGAAGGATCAGACTTATCTCCACCGCCAAGTACAGATCAAGAGAATTCGGAGACAGAACAGGCAGAAGTATCAGGCCTCCTAGACAAAACCACCAAGACCGTTGCCTCAGTACTAGCTAGTTTATCAGGAACACACACCCCCCAGTCACCATCAGCAGGAAAGCTACCAGGTGCACTCCCAAGCACCCCAGGACCATCCAGTCAACCAAGTTATCCACTGTTCACACCAAGACAACCAAAGCTTTTTGGTACCAAGAGTCAATCCCCTTCTCCACCACCGACACCCCCAGTAACAAGCACCATGGCTTCAGGAGGAGGCGCCAAGTTATTAGGAACACCCCCAGAGCCATTCGATGGCAAACAAGACAAGGCAGAAGCCTTTTGGAGTAGTGTTGAAAACTACTACTATCTCAATGAATCCACGTACACCAACGAAGGCAAGCGCGTATCAGCTGCCTTAACGCACTTCAAGATTGGTACCCCAGCAGGAGATTGGGCCCAAGATCAGCAGACCAAAGCCCTCACAGCCACGCCCATAGACTTTGGCACCTGGAACGATTTCAGAGATGCGTTCAAGAAACACTTCATTCCGTCACACACCAAGTTAGAATCAACAAACCTCATGTACTCCTGTCGTATGGGAAATCGACCCTTCAATGATTGGTACCAAGAATGGTCCACGTATGCGTCCAGATCAGGTGCAAACGAAGAAACCAAGATGTTCGCCTTTAGAAAGGCACTCCCTGCAGCTCTACACCAGAAGATTATTGGTGTATCACCACAGCCCACAACCCTAGACAAATTGGTCGAACTAGCAAGAGAATTTGACCGCGTATGGCGTCTCTACAGTAACCCAGCATTCACAGGACAAAGACTTCAAGGGCCAAGAAATAGGGCCATGTACGCTGAAGAAGACGGTGCTCACGTCAACGCCACCACAGCCACGAGTATAAGACCTCAGCAAGCAGGCAGAATAACCAAGGAAGAAAAAGATCGACACTTCAAGGAGAAGCTCTGTTTTTATTGCGGAAAACCGAACCACCGAGCCAAGGACTGCCGGACCAGGAATAGCTCCCAACGACAAGGACAAGGGAATGGAAGACCCAGTAATCAGCGGTCAGACTTTAGGGCACGCGCGACCCTAACTCAAGAAGAATCCTACGAGGATCCCCCCAAAGATCACCCTGCCCAGATAGCGGCAATGTACCACAGTCCCCCAGCACACATCACGATTCCACGCCCTCAATCAGCCCCCCTTCCAGAGGATTTTTGAACTACCCTACTGAAGCACTGTCAGTTAGGGCTTTACAAGTGGCCAACCATAGTTTTACCCAAGGATACTCATTACTAGAGATGTTAGATTCTGAGCCTGTACCCGGTGATACGATACGAAACAGACGATCACCTTCAATTACGCTCAGAATCACTCTAGTAGGAAAGAAAACCAGTCAAGAAATCAGTGCACGGGCTTTACTAGACAGCGGTGCAGAAGGAATCATCATAGATCAAGAGTTTGCCAAGAGGAATAACCTAACCCTCAGAACCCTGGTTAACCCACTTCCAGTACGAAATGTGGATGGAACATTAAACAAACAGGGATCAGTTTGATGTACTACGATCCAGACAATCCGGATAAAGACTTCCGATGGAGAATACCACGACGAATGTGTTGAACTCTACGTAACCACGCTAGGCGACCACGATATTATCCTAGGAACAGACTGGCTCAAAGCACACAACCCAGAAGTTAACTGGGCCACGCCACAACTCGCCTTCACAAGATGCCCCAAGACCTGCACACTATCCACCAAGTCCCTAGTTATTACAGCCAAGAAGCCGCAGACGCGAGCAACCACGATCAATGTTTTACAAACCACGGAAGAATACCAAGTCACAGGTGAACCTGCCTTTAGTCAAGAAGCCATGGAGCCGTTCCTGTACCTACATCAAGAAACCAAGGAAGAAGATATACTCATTAGAGCCAAGACCACCACGAGCACAGAAATTGCAGCTAGAACAGCACCCAAGACATCCACGGAACACATACCAGTCCAGTTTTCACAGTACGCTAAGGTATTTAGCGAGACAGCCTCCCAAAGACTACCACAGCACCAGCCATGGGACCATGCCATAGAATTGAAACCTGGAGCCACCATGAAGAATTGCTCCATCTATCGTCTTACGCCCAAAGAATCAGAGGCATTGAAGATTTATATCACGGATCACCTACAAAGGGGATATATTTGCCCTTCAAGGTCACCCATGGCCAGCCCCTTCTTCTTTATAGACAAGAAAGACGGCAAATTACGCCCAGTACAAGATTATCGAGCATTAAACGATATTACGATCAAGAACGCCACCCCATTGCCATTAATCCCAGAACTCATTGATAAACTACACGGTGCAAGATGGTTCACCAAGTTAGATATCCGATGGGGCTACAACAATATACGAGTCCGCAAAGGCGACGAATACAAAGCTGCTTTCAAGACACCCCTCGGACTATATGAACCCACAGTCATGACATTCGGCCTCTGCAACGCCCCTGCCACGTTTCAAACATTCATGAACACCATCTTCGAAGATTTGATAGATGAAGGACACGTTGTCGTCTATCTCGATGATATCCTGATATTTGCAGAGGACCTTCCCACGTTAACCAGGCTCACCCACGAAGTACTATCACGCCTAGCAAAATACGACCTCTACTTGAAACCAGAAAAATGCTCTTTTGCCCAGACATCCATAGAATATCTCGGACTTGTTATATCCGAAGGACAAATTGCCATGGACCCAGCTAAGGTGGCAGGAATAAGGGACTGGCCACCTCCTAAGACAGTCAAACAAGTTCAGGCCTTCCTGGGATTTTGCAACTTTTATCGACGCTTCATCAAGGACTTCTCTACCATCGCCCGCCCCTTGTTTGACTTAACCAAGAAAGAAGTACCCTTCCTATGGACCCCAGAAGCATCCACAGCCTTTCAGACACTCATCACAGCTTTCACCACTGCACCTGTCCTTGCCCTACCAGACCACGATAAGCCTTTCCGCTTAATCACGGACGCTAGTGATTTTGCCACTGGCGCCATCTTAGAACAACCCGATGCACTCAACCATTGGCACCCCATCGCGTACCACTCCAAGTCTCTACAGCCTGCCGAACGGAACTATGAAATCCATGATAAAGAACTCCTCGCTATCATCCGCGCCCTGGAAATGTTTCGCCACTACCTTGAAGGACGCGAAGACACCCTTGAAATTTGGTCGGACCATGGAAATTTGGTCTATTTCTCCACAAAACAAAAACTTACGCGGCGCCAAGCACGATGGGCCCTCTTCCTCTCGCGTTTCAAGTTCACCATTGTCCACAAACCCGGTACCCAAAATAAGTCGGATGCCCTGTCCAGGCGTCCAGACCTTAAAGAGGGGATAGCTCACGAAGAAAATGATCGTGTGCTTCTGGATAACAAATTTTTCGCAATCCATGCAGTCCGACCCACAACAATCACAGTCCAAGGGAACACCATGTTATGACAACAAATCAAGAGCACTCAAGAATACGACAAAGAAGTTAGCCTCGCCTTAGAAACCCTTCTAAAAAATGGCCCTAGATCCCTCACAAAGGGCTTAGAAGATTGGAACTTAGAAGATGGAATCATCCTGTACAAAGGACAAGTATACGTCCCCAAGAATGAAGATCTCCGAAGAGAAATAGTCAAGCAATACCATGACCATCTTGCCACAGGACACCCTGGAAGATGGAAGACCTACGAACTAATTTCACGAGAATTCTGGTGGCCAGGCATGTCCACCTTTGTCAAGAGCTATGTGGACGGATGTGCCACTTGCCAAGCAACAAAAGTGAAACCAAGAAACCAAGTACCCCTGCAACCAAAT
This sequence comes from Lactarius akahatsu, assembly GCA_021524915.1. NCBI lineage: Eukaryota > Fungi > Basidiomycota > Agaricomycetes > Russulales > Russulaceae > Lactarius > Lactarius akahatsu. The sequence goes on along the minus strand of JAKELL010000126.1, from coordinate 127,113 downwards.
CAAGTCCCTAACGAAATTTGGGAAATAATCACTATGGACTTCATCACAGATCTCCCCACGTCACAAGGATACGATTCACTATTCGTTGTAGTGGATCGCCTCAGTAAAGCAACGATAATTGCTCCATGTAACAAGACCATCACTGCCAAAGAAACATCCAAGTTATACTTAGAACAAGTCTGGAGACGAACAGGTCTACCACACCAAGTAATATCCGATAGAGGACCACAATTTGCTTCCAAAGTAATGCAAGAAGTTTGGAGCAAACTAGGCGTCAAGTCAACCATGTCTACAGCATTCCACCCACAAACAGATGGAGAAACAGAACGCGTCAACTGTCATGGACGCATATATTATTTTCCCTATTTTTCTGTATTTTTACGGAATTATCTGAGGAAGATATAAAGGGCCGAAGTACGAGATATTGTTAGTCACATGCTGCCATCATGTGCACCCTTAAGCACGTGACCCTGGGATAGTTGCACCCTTAACGGGACAACCTAATCCGGTCACATTCCATTTACGTACGGACTCACACGGTTGGTAGATAAGGAAGGAACCTTCTAGACAGTTCTAGACTTCGCTTAGTAGTTTACGCTTACTCGCTGTATTAGGTTTTACTCAGCAAAGATAAGGCATCGCGTCAGCGCCATGACTAGTGCATCAGTCAGCACAATAGATAGCGCTATTAATAGACACGACGCGTCAGCTCCTGAGTCATGGAGTCTTACTGTACACTTAGTAATAGTGTTTAGACTCAGTTCAAGCTCAGCCACAGTAGCGTATATAAACCCTCCTGTAGCGTCCTGAGTGGAACCAACTTGTCCTCTTGGTTCTCCACTCAGGTACGCATTCCATTGTACTCCTTACTCCTCACCAATCTAACTTGTCCTCTTGGTTCTCCACTCAGCGTACCACAGCGTGATCACTGACGTCTTGAGTTCTTGTATAAAGACTCTGAGTTATTCGTCCACTCCGCTGTGACTGTACGTTAGCGCGTGATTTATCTCCGCGCCAGGCTTGGGTGTGCTCACCAGACAGTTCACTTATAGTTCACACTTGAGCTTGACGTAGCAAGGTTGTCATACCGCTACATTAGGACAAGTTCCTTTACACTCTCTTGAGCTCCACGCTCACCAGTTTTATCACTTTCCCTTCTAGGTGGTTGACGACCATCAGTCCTTTGTATTACCCACCTCACTCTTTGCCTGGGGACCTCCGCACGCAGAATCTGTGCATTCGTGGTACAACTCTAGTGTCCGTAAAATCGGCATAGATTGTGCTTGCCTTTATTGGGTCTATCTGGTCATCAGTAGACGCCTCTGGGTACTGGCTGCAGAACTGGTCACCACGCCAGATAAGCTGCAGTTAGACGTTGAGCCAGCCAGGCCTAGCCTGCGACAGCTGTACGCGTAGTAACCAGAAAAGTTTGAGAGCGCTTCGGCGTGAGAGGCAGCCAACAGGTCGAGAAGACTGAGGCAGACAGCCTTGTGGCTCTATACATCTCCTTACACCACTCCTGAGTTTTCTGTTATCGCCGTAGCCTCGCGCAGTGTGAAATACCACTGTGTATTGGTCTCACTTGATCAGAACTCTCCTATCATCCTCGAGTTAGCGTTGCGCGCTCGTTGTATCCTGTCGTCCAAATCCACCTTCACATACTTTCAAACTGCCTCGCATATTTGCGAACGTCCGCACCCGCCTTCGTCGTCTCTTCAGGAGGAGACAAGCTTCAATCACACCACCCCAGACTACAGCCTCTGCCTCGGCATCGCTGCACGTACACCCGGACACCCAGTCTGAACAGGACCGGATCCCCTCACCGGTGTACGCATCACCTTCACCCACTGCTTCAGTAGAATCATTCCACTCCGCCCACTCCTCCTCCCAAGCGACACTCGCCCAGTCAGGCGAAAGCTTCATTGACGAAGACGGTGTCAACATCCGTTACCAAGGGTTCCAGTTAGAACAACCCCCTCGTAACATCGCCGAGCAATACGTGCAGGCAATTTACCACGACCCCGAGTACCGTTACGGATTACTAGAACTCTACGGCCTAGAAATCCCCGTCCTCGGAACAGAATTCACAGTCCCGCAGTTGATAGCCATCGCTGCAAACCTCATCCCTCGTCTCGAAACTCCTCCTCACCCACTCATCTCCCACGTAAGGGAAGACGAAGAACGTGGCTCCCAAGAAAGGGAAACAGACAGCTCGTCTAGCACAAGCTCAATATCCCAGCGGAGCTCGCTCGAAATTCGCCCTCCCTCCTCCCACTAAAAGAGAAAAGGAATTCATATCTCACGTCCAAGATTGGGACGAGATCTCCCCAGACGAACAGTTAATCCTACTAGAAGACTTTCGTCGGGCCCAGGAGAAACTAGAGAGGGAAGAGAGACAAAAGGAATTAGACAAAATGTCACAACCCAGTGGAAGCACCCTCCCCGCCGCCGTACCACCCTCACCACTCCCCCCACCTACTGTCCAGGACTGCCTGGACCTCATCAACCACCTCGGCATCGCCGTCGGCAACCTTGCGCAACAAGTCACAGCCCTGACAGCGCAGGTAGCCTCGGCAACCGCCACCCGCCCCGGAAATGGAAAAAACAAGGAAATAGTGGCCCGCCCAAAGCCTTGGGATGGGAAAGGCTCCTCTTCGGACGCCCGTCATTTCCTTGCCGCATTTCACAACTGGGCAGGATCACTAGGGGACGCCATGAACACATGGGATGTAGGGGATAGCAAGTGGTACGCAGACGAACATAGATGGATCGCTGCCGCCCTCAACTTGATGGAAGGGGACGCAAAAACCTGGGCACTCCCATATCTGGAGTCCGCCAACCAAGGGACTATTCCCTTTGGAGGAAATTGGTCGGACTTCGTCAAGGAGTTTAACCGCAGGTTTAGCCCCCTGGACGTCCAAGATATAGCTCGAGAGGAGCTAAAGAAAACAAGACAGGGTAAAAAGACGGTTGCCGAATATGCATCCATATTCGAGCAGTACTCTGGACAGACCGGGTGGTCCATCATCGACCTCCGCACCCGTTTCTATGATGGTCTCACAGACGAGATCAAGGACCTCCTCGCCATCACAGACAAGCCCCATAACACATACGACGAGCTCAAGCAAAGCGCGCAAGTCATTGACCAACGACTACGCCAACGCCAGAGCGAGAAGAAAGGAAAATCTTCATCGTCATCACCACACACTACCTCCAACCCTGATGCCATGCAAGTAGACGCCACGCGTCAACAAGGCAACAGAGCTAAGGAGGAGATCTTCAAAACTCGGGGCGAGTTTCAAGCATGGATGAGAGGGAAATGTTATGGGTGTGGCTCGAAAGAGCACACGAAGAAGGATGGAAACCACGAACGCGACGTCTGCAACTGGTGCCAAAGAGCAGGGCACCGAGCAAACGTCTGTCAAAACAAAAGAATGGGGAAACCAGCTAAAGCAAAAGCTGCAGCAACAACGGAATCCCCTAGCCCACCATCGTCGTCCAATACTGCGGCAGCAGCCGCCACAAGTACTTCCCCCGCCAAGACGTCCCAGGCAGACGTAGCGAAGTTGTTGGGAATGATAGAAAAGCAGCAAGAACAGCTGGATGCGTTCAAGGCGGCTTTTTAGACAAGGGGTCGCGTATAGCTGCGACCGGCCCCTCTACAGTAGATGACTCGGCTTCATGTAGTTGTAATATATGCTTACGCTCTCGCCTCGTTTCGGACTCACCTTCTGTAATTCATACGACTCATGCCTGTAAGTTAGATAGTAGTGTTAGTTCAGCTTCTTGTTTTCCTGATTCTATTACATCTACATCTGCCTCGGAGATGAACAATAGTAGTGTTTCTTTTGCTCCACTTTCTTCAGAAGCAATGCCGCACGTGATGATTTCTGATGCAGCACTGTCTTCTACTATTATTCCCGAAACAAAAGATAAAAAATCACATTTTCATATTTCTGTATATTTAAAAGGACGTCATCGTACTGTAAAAGTAGCAGCAATGGTAGACTCTGGGGCAACCTCGTTGTTCCTAGACAAAAAGTACGCTGACCGCCACAAGATGTTGCAGGTTCCTCTTGCGAGTCCCATCACCCTATACAATATAGATGGAACTCTCAACGAAGCCGGTAGTATCACCCACAAAGTCAGACTCTCTCTGAAAGTCGGCCCAAGTGAAGAAAGTCATGACTTTTTAGTCACTTCACTCGGCCCAGAGAACGTCATTTTGGGACTACCATGGCTAAGGCAAAGGAACCCGCAAATAGACTGGCAGGAAGGCACTATGCGCCTTAACTCGACCGCTGAAATAGCGCCACCAGAGTTAGAGGTAGAGGTGACGCGCATCATGGCGAACCGGATGGAACGCCGCCGTCTCCTTGCGGAGAAAGTGCTCGATACGGTCCAAGACGAAGTTTTCTGTTTGGCAGGCTTTACATACTCTCAGCAGATCGCCGAAAAAGCCACTGCCTCCAAACCTAAGAAAACCTTCGAAGAAATGGTACCGAAGCACTATAGAGACTTCGCGAAAGTCTTCTCTGAGGAGGAATCCCAGAGGCTCCCTGAGCATCAACCGTGGGATCACGCTATAGACCTCGAACCAGATGCCGTTAAACACTGGAGGGTCAAAACGTATCCTATGTCCCCAAGCGAGCAAGTGGAACTCGACAAATTCCTGCAAGAGCACATCTCAAAAGGATACCTGGTCCCATCTAAGTCACCAATGGCATCACCAGTATTCTTCATTAAGAAAAAGGATGGCAAACTCCGTCTAGTGCAGGATTACCGTCGTCTTAATAAGATCACTATTAAGAATCGTTATCCACTGCCGCTCGCCGCAGACATTATAAACCGGTTGAAAGGAGCCAAGGTCTTCACCAAGTTCGACGTAAGATGGGGCTATCACAATATCCGGATCAAACCCGGAGATGAATGGAAAGGCGCCATTATCACTAATCGTGGGCTATACGAACCAAAGGTCATGTACTTTGGAATGACGAACAGCCCAGCCACCTTCCAAGCCCTCATGAACGCCGTCTTTGCCGATCTAATCGCAGCAGGAGAGGTCGCAGTATACATGGATGACATCCTCATCTATAGTAACTCCCTAGAGCACCATCGCAAAATCGTACGCGAAGTGCTCAGGAGACTGCAGGAACACGACCTCTATCTCAAGCCTGAGAAATGCGACTTTGAAAGGCAAGAAATGGAGTACCTAGGGATGATAATCCGTCCCGGAGAAGTGCAGATGGACCCTGGCAAGGTCGCTGCAGTAAAGGAGTGGCCTACACCCACAACGCTCAAAGAGGTTAGAGCGTTCATCGGGTTCGCCAACTTCTATCGTCGATTCATCAAAGACTTCGCGGCTATTGCCCGACCTTTGCATGACCTCACGAAGAAGGACACTCCATGGCAATGGCATTCTGAACAGCAGAAGGCTTTTGACCACTTGAAGGAAAGCTTCGTACGAGAACCCATTCTCAAAGTGTACGACCCACAGCTTCCAACAAGAGTCGAAACCGACGCTTCAGGATTTGCTACTGGCGGTATACTCACTCAAAAGTATCCTGATGGTCTCTGGCACCCTGTTGCGTATCGCTCACAGTCTATGAGCAAAGAAGAACGCAACTACGAAATCTACGACAGAGAGATGCTCGGCTTAATCCGCGCCTTAGAGGACTGGAGACACTTCCTCGAAGGAATCTCCTTTGAAGTGATCACCGACCATAAGAATATGGAATGGTGGGCAAGCATGAAGGACTTAAACCGTCGACAGGCCCGATGGGCCCTGTATTTAAGTCGCTTCGCCTTCAAAATCACTTACAAAAAGGGAGACTCTATGCAAGCCGATGCATTAAGTAGATTCTCGAAAGACCATATCAGAGACAACGAGGATAACCGCCAGGTTCAGGTTTTACAACCCAAGCATTTCCTCAATGCCGCCCAAGCACACTTCCGCCCAGAAGTGGACTCCCTAGGGAATCGCATAAGACTCGCCTCCATCCGAGAAGCAGAAGTTATAGAGGGTCTCAAAAGTTTACAAAAGACCGCTCCAAAAGCTCTCATGGACGGAGTCGCCATGTGGGAGGAAGATGACGGCCTAGTTTACCACAGGGGGAAACTGTACGTTCCCAATGACCGGACGTTAAGACGAGATGTGGTTAAGTCATGCCACGACTCCATCACCACCGGTCACCCTGGTAAGAACGGCACCATCGAGCTAGTCAGTCGCTACTACTGGTGGCCACGCATGGCAGGCTTTATCAGCTCATACGTAGAAGGATGCGATCGATGCCAACGCTATCACAAAGATCTGCACCCCAAAGCCATAATTCAGCCACAGGAAGTACCTGAGGGACCATGGCAGATAGTCGGAGTCGATCTAATCGGTCCACTGCCCATGTCACGTGGAAAGGATATGATCCTTAACATAGTGGATCATTATACGAAACAGATCCATCTATTTCCAGTGACGTCCCAAATCACGGCTGATGGGGTAGCATCCATCTACTTTGAGCAAGTCTTCCCCTTGCATGGGATCCCAAAGAAAATCATTAGTGATAGGGGACCCCAGTTTGCTGCAAGAAGCATGCGGGCACTATATAAGCGACTAGGGATAGACGCAGGTCTCACTACCGCCTATCACCCTCAAGCTAATGGACAGGTAGAGCGCAAAAATCAAGAAGTAGAAGTCTACTTGCGCTTGTTCATTAGTAAGAGGCAGGATGATTGGGCAGACCTGCTCCCTACAGCGGAATTCGTAGTCAATAGTAGACTCAACTCAGCCACGGGGCACACCCCCTTTGAGCTACTATACGGTTATACACCGGACTTCACCATTCCCGCTGGTAGGCCTACTGGTATCCCAACGCTCGACAAGCGTCTACAACACCTAGTTTCCACAAGAAAGGACGCAGAGGCAGCTCTACGCCTAAGTAAAAGGCGAATGCAAACAGACGTTGAACAAAGACACAAGCCATACGTCTTCAACGTCGGGGACAAAGTCTGGCTGCAAGCTAAACAAATAAAGATACACCAGCAGTCGTCCAAACTGGGCCCTAAACAACTAGGCCCATTTGAAGTCACTGAAGTCAAAAGTGACATCGACTACAAACTTGCACTCCCCCCTGCATTACGGATCCATGATGTATTTCATGTAGACCGCCTCTCCCCTTACAAGGGAAACGAAGTTAACGGGCTTATGCCACCTCCACCTGAACCCATCACAGTCGAAGGGGAAGAAGAGTACGAAGTTGACCACATCAGAGACTCAAAACTCTTCGGTCGTACTCTTAAGTACCTAGTTCGCTGGAAGGGCTACGGTGAAGGCGAGGACACTTGGGAGCCAGCTAAGAACCTAGCGCATGCCCCGGACAAAGTCAAGGAGTTCCACTCCTTAAACCCGGGTGCACCTAGAAAAATAGCAGCACTCATCTACGCGTCCTTGCCTTGGCAAGCATCTCATATGTACACAGAGGCCAACGCGGACGTCGACCCTTAAGAAGGGGGGTGATGTCACGGACGCGTATATTATTTTCCCTATTTTTCTGTATTTTTACGGAATTATCTGAGGAAGATATAAAGGGCCGAAGTACGAGATATTGTTAGTCACATGCTGCCATCATGTGCACCCTTAAGCACGTGACCCTGGGATAGTTGCACCCTTAACGGGACAACCTAATCCGGTCACATTCCATTTACGTACGGACTCACACGGTTGGTAGATAAGGAAGGAACCTTCTAGACAGTTCTAGACTTCGCTTAGTAGTTTACGCTTACTCGCTGTATTAGGTTTTACTCAGCAAAGATAAGGCATCGCGTCAGCGCCATGACTAGTGCATCAGTCAGCACAATAGATAGCGCTATTAATAGACACGACGCGTCAGCTCCTGAGTCATGGAGTCTTACTGTACACTTAGTAATAGTGTTTAGACTCAGTTCAAGCTCAGCCACAGTAGCGTATATAAACCCTCCTGTAGCGTCCTGAGTGGAACCAACTTGTCCTCTTGGTTCTCCACTCAGGTACGCATTCCATTGTACTCCTTACTCCTCACCAATCTAACTTGTCCTCTTGGTTCTCCACTCAGCGTACCACAGCGTGATCACTGACGTCTTGAGTTCTTGTATAAAGACTCTGAGTTATTCGTCCACTCCGCTGTGACTGTACGTTAGCGCGTGATTTATCTCCGCGCCAGGCTTGGGTGTGCTCACCAGACAGTTCACTTATAGTTCACACTTGAGCTTGACGTAGCGAGGTTGTCATACCGCTACATCAACCAGGAACTAGAACAATACCTACACGTCTTTTGTAATTTCCAAGTCGACAACTGGGTAGAACTAATACCCTTCATGGAATTCGCTCACAATGCAAGACAACACAGCGCCACAGGAAAATCACCCTTCGAGATCTGGTACGGCTACAAACCAGAATTCATTCCACCAGTCAACTTTGCATCCAAAATACCCACAGTAGAAGAACGCCTTCATTCCCTAGAACAAATTCGCATTGAAGTATCTGCTGCACTAAAGGTAGCAGCCGAAGTCATGAAAAATACCCATGTATCCACAGCCACCTACATACCCCAACCAGGCGACCAAGTTTGGTTAGAAGGAACCAATATCCACACCACGCACCCCAAGGCCAAACTAGCCCCTAGACGACATGGACCATTCAAAGTCATATCCGCGTGGGGAGTTAATTGTAAACTGTTGAAGCGCAGAACTAACAAGCGGAGGGTTAATAGCGAAGAGCTAATGGAGACACGTTAACTTCAGAGGGGAAGTAAACTCTATTACAACTGCATACCTAATGGAGACAAGTTACTATAAAGGAACGTCTCATGAGTAAAGGTAAATAGGAGAAGTAATAATAAAGGGACTTCCACTTCAGAGGGGAAGTAAACTCTGAAGTGTAGAGGCGTAAACAGCAGTCCTTATATACAGGACGCTTAGCTAAGAATGGTCTGTGCGCACAGGTGATCCAAACACAATACAGGTGGTCTGTGCGCCAGAGGGAGAAATGCCATTGGAGGGCAGAGAACAATAGCTGCCTAAAGCAGACAATACCGGTATCTTAACAATAGAGAACAATAAGAGCCATATATGACTCTAACAATAAGGATAAACTAAAGCGGTCCGTAAGAGTCTGACCAAGTCCAAATCAGTCCATAAGGGACAGATACCGTATTTAGTATATGGGATGACTCAATCATATCCCACGAGACATGTGACTTGAATCAGTCGCGTCTCAACATAAACTCCAGTTGCCCAAAGCTTGGAAGATCCATCCAGTGTTCCATATATCCCTTGTATCCCCCTACAACGAAACCACAGCCCATGGACCCAATTTCACCAGACCACCCCCAGAAATAGTCCAAGGAGAGGACGAGCACTATGAAGTAGAAACGGTCCTCCAATCAAGGCTCTCTCCGAACAAGAGAGGGATACAATACCTAGTGAAGTGGAAAGGATACCCTTCTTCAGAAAACTCCTGGCTCCCAGCCTCACAAATGAAACACGCCCAGGACCTTGTTCGACAATTTCACCACAAGAATCCACGAGCACCCAAACTCAGAACCTTGATGGTTGCTGAATGGCGCAGCAACCCCTTAAAGAGGGGATACTGTCACGAACCTGTAAACTTGGGTCGTGACTCGAGCGTCTAAGACCGGTCCGCGCCGGCCCGGTCTTATGTAATCAATTTCCTAAAGGGGAAATCCGAAGTCGGAGTTCCAAATTCGTACTCCGACGGTCACGTGACCAGTCACGTGATTATCCTATGTTTATCAAGTCACCTGACGACTGAAAGTCATACCACTCTTTGGATTAATCCTATTGGACTGCGGAGCAGTCGTACGATACCTACGATTATTCTGATTGGTTGATATACTTAGAACCCTTCCAGAACCTTCCATTGCGCAGCACCTGTGGGAAGTAGTAAGCCTCCCCTAAAGTACGCACAGACCATGTACCCAGGTATATAAGCTAGAGCAATAGAACGGACAGTCCCTCAGACTGTCCACTTGTGACTCCCACTTGGATAACCCTCTAGTGCCTTTCTTCGCTATTAACCATAGCTTGGATTCGCAACCTCATTGTTATCCTCATCCTAGCCAAGTTCCTCTAAGTTTTCCCTGACTTCTTCATCGTTCCTCACACTCCTCGTCAGCCAAGTGTCCTGCACGAGCACTCTGAGTCAGTGTTCATCACAATCCCCATGACTTATCCCAAGTGTCTCCCATGACCAGTGGAATATCCCGTCGGCACCGCAGCCCACAAGATTCACCTGTACCGCAATGAACGCATCACATCGCCGTACCACACCTTCTACATCCTCGACAGTCCTAATTGGACTTACGCACGTTACATTGACGAGGTACCCGCTGGGATACCTACCCTCAAAGACCTTCACGCATACTTTGGGCAAGACGGACGTATCCTACCTCACCCTGCCTTCTATGCTGATTCCCCTGCGAACAGAAACTTCTTCCAACAAAGGGTCGCCACTACTCGAGAAGCCTAAGTCAGGCAAGCGTTCGTGGTAAACGCTACATTAAGACCAAGATCCCACCGTGGCCAACCCTACGAGAACAACCAAAGACTTCTGGGTTCCCTTCCGGCCCTACTACATCGACAGAAGAGGAGATTGCAATGTCCCAAAGAGATATCTAGAAAACACATTTTGGAAGGATGACGCAGAAAACCCAGGATACTTCACCTACTACACCAATCGGCAAGGAGAGTCCCAACTTGTCCCTGTAGAATTCAACTTCGACAACCTCTGCTGGGTTGAAATCCGCTGGAATGACACCTACAACAAATACCAAGTCAACAGACCCACAAGCTCAGGCCTTAACCTTGACATCCTCCAATCCAACATCACCACCAGGGATCAGTGGGGACCAATCGACAGAGACAAAGAAGAGTCAATCCACTCACCAACACCTAAAACACCAGCACCATCTCCATCCATCACAAGCAACCCAGAAGAGATCCACATCATCAGAAACCAACAGGAGGAGGAACACCTCAAACAAATCGCTAAGTCCATCCCCACAGATATGTCCGCCACAGTAACAATGGCCCAAGCTAGAACCGCACTATTCAGGAAATCCCCAGACGAAGGAGGAGGAGCAGGAGGAGCACCACCAGGAGGAGACCCTGACGACAACCCAAACAGCGAAGGAGAAGGAGCAGCCATACCCAATTTCACGATGCCAGACACAAATAAATTCCTAGGAAAGGAACCCAAAATCTTCACTGGAAATTGCAACGAAGCAGAAGCATTCCTCTCCCAATGGAACAGATTTGCGGGAGTCAACGCCGCAAACCAAAGCCTCAAAGTTCCATACATCAAGGCCATGATGTTCCTCACATACATCCAAGGACCACTCGTTGACGAATGGGTGACCGAAACCACCAAATGGCTCGACACCCAAGCAAATAAAAACGATCCTTGGCTATGGGCCAGAGTAGAACTCGCCTTCAAAGGACAATTCCGCAACAATCTGGAAAAGGACCGCGCAAGGGTAGAACTGGACAAAGGGTTTAGGATGATGAACGAAGACATAGACAGCTACATCACTAAATTTGAAAAGCTGGTCCGACAGGCTGACTACCGACTGGACGAACCACTAGTCCTCAACAAATTCACCAGAGGCGTACCCATCAAGCTCTACCAGAATGCCTATCAATTCCACAATCCACGCAGCTACTCCCAATGGAAAAGCACACTCATAGAACAACAGAAGCGCTACCTACACATGAAGGCAAGGATGGAGGGTTTTGGAAGACAGCCCCAACAACAACAGCAACCCCGCAATAACCTGCCAGCACGATTCCAAGCACTATAACGTCAAACACAACCACAAGGATGGCAGCAGTACTGCAACCACCCAGACGCCATGGATACTACCCCTGGAAGAATCCGAGCACGAGTTGCCGAAATAGGCGACATCAACTGAAACCACCCCAAAGACGTAAGGGACTATAATGGAAGGCCACCATTCCCACCAAGGACAGGATTCATGCAGCACAGAGGAGGAGGACGAGGGATTATGAACATCAGGGACGTAACCTGCTTCAACTGTAATCAGAAAGGCCACTTCTCACGAGACTGTAACCAACCAAGGAGGGCCTGAGGCAGGGGAGCCTACATGTCATGCCACCAGCGGGGCGACATGCGACTCTGGGTTTACCAGCAGATGGCATAACGAAAGGACAAGGTCTAAGGGTCGTAGTTGCAGACGATGACTAAGGAGACTTGGATCGGTCAAAGGCATACGCTTGAAGAGGTGCAGCGAGAACGGTGGTGCACAAGATAAGAGGATAGTCTTAGAGCGCAGAGCAAGGTTCCCAAGGTACTAGCTGATATTGCTAAGTAACTCAAGTCTGGGGACTTGAGTACAAAACACTACTGGTATATATACATGCAGGTACATAAGGTTCGTACCCAGCTAAGTCCGCTCTACCGAGGGTTCGGTGGTCCGTGTGCAGCCATGGAACCTACTAGAAGGTCACATGAGGCATTGCGCCATCTGTCGTCATCGGTCTAGGTTAGTCCAGGCCCAAGTCACGTGATCGGTGACGTCACAAGCCCAGGTTCTTCCGTAACCGCTCCCTAGCACCCAGGGATCCGGTGCGGCTGCTCATCTGGCTCCGCGGAGTCTCTGCAGGGTCTGGCAGTGTCTCTGGGCTGTCATGCACGCGGGCCGCACCTTCGGTGGTCGGGGTTCGTAACACTACATAGAAGAAATCCCTACTGCTCCCCAAAGCATAGCTGAAGAACCTCTCATCAACCTCGATGAGCCAGTCCAGGCAAATCGTGCAGCCGCTGATCCCCAGATAAGCAACATCATGGGTTGCATCGCAGCTCTCCCCAAATGTAACGCCACCACAGGGGCGTTAAGTATGACGTGTACTTCAGCAAGTCAACGGGATTGGATGAGCACGAGTCGGTTAGGACTCAGTTCGGTGGTGAACAAGTATCACTTGGTCTCCCAGGGACACAAGGATAATAACGGGAATCAAGGCTCAAGTGAAGAGGCGAGCGAAAGCGAGGACTCAAGCGCAGAGGCGAGTCAAGGTCAGTTCGTGAGGCCAAGACAATGTGGTATTACACAAGAAGTCAAGTCTACCGTACAAGCTAGGTAGGGCGTGACTTATATACTAGTACAGGGTGTTTATAAAGTACAAACACATGGTGCGATCCTGAGGTACTGGCCTCAGCAAGCTAATAAGGAAGCATGAAGGGAAAGTCCATAAGAAGTACAAGGGAATCCCGCAGGGGCACGCGGGGCTCAAATGACGTCAGCGGGTCCTAGAAGTTACAGGTCTGGCTTCTCTATGGTCATGGGGTTGGTGCGAGATAAGAGTCGAAGAGTGAGTTGGAACAGATCATGGATAAAAGTACATGCGAACATGAGGCGAGGTGAGAAGGTAAACAGAACGCTGTAAGGCCAGCCTTCGGGCTGAGCCCGAAATCATTCATATTTGCACACTCGATCACCTCGGCCACGCGGCCCTTTGTCTACGCTTCTTTCCTCTTATATGCTACCCTTTCTGTTCCTCTTTTACCTTAGCATTAGCTACAGGTTCCTCTGTATATAATCTCTTACTTCTGTGCTGAATATACTCAGCGCCCGGTCGCCCCTTGTCCCTAACTCAGTGTGTGATTGCCCCGGAAGTCAGGCCCAAACGCGGGCACTCGAAGGACAATCCCACTCTCTCTTCCCCTACTCTTGGAGGTAGATCCTCTCCGCCTTCGAACTCACCTAGGACCCTCACGTCCTTACACATTGGCTGCCCCAGTGAGGCGGAGTCAGTTGATTCCCCCTCCATCCCCTCTTATTCCTTTCAACCTTCAACCTCTTCTCTTTTCACCTTCTTTTCGGTCGCCTCTGGTGACCAACGCAATGTCAAACAGTCTCCCTCAGTCTACGAAGCTCGCTCGACTCCAGCCCGTATTTCGTCTCGTTATCATCGTCAAGATCTAGTTGTTTTCGGTCCCCTCCCATCCACCATCCTTCCCCTCGTTCTCATTCGATCTTCATCCCATCTTTCCTCATCCACTTTTAGCTTACACTTCTCTTCGTCGTTCTATTGTTTTTCTCCCTTCGATCCCTTTCGATCCCTTTCGACTTCGTTCTATCGGCTTCGATCGCCCTCCCGTTCCAATCTCTGAACTCGCACGTTCGCCCTCCTCGATTTCGCATCCTCCGCACTCGTCCCGTCTCACTGTCCATCGACCATCACACGCACCATCGGGATGTATTACGACGACGACGAGGATGACAATCTGTATGCGCCGCGCACCGGACCGGCAGCGATGCCATCGCCACGCTCGAAGTTCGCACCATACTACTCGGGACATGCTGATACGTTTGAAGACTTCTTGGAAGAATACGAAGGCCTAGCGTATGACTGCGCACTGACGGACCCGCAACGAGTTGATGTACTCATCCGCTACGTAGCCCCCTCGTTGCGCGATTTCTGGAGATCGCTAAACGGATATCATTCGCGTGACTGGTCTCAGCTTCGACAATCCCTCGTCAACATCTTCGGCAACCCCACTCCACGGCACCAGATCATGAGGCAGAAGTTACGCAGCTATGTCCAGGAATCTTCTAGGAGCCGAATGTTATGCGAGGACGACGTGCTACGGTACTACAGGAAGTTCATTTGCTTCGGTATTCCCCTAGTCCACACTGGCCACTTGTCCGAAGAAGAACGCAACGCAGCGTTTTGGTACGGATTCCACCCCGATGATCGCCAAGTCCTTCGGCCCCGTCTTCTCAGCAAGAACCCTTACCAGCTACCCGACATTCCCTTCCACTTTGAAGACGTACTCAGCTGTGCACGCGCGGCGTTTGCATACGACGATTACTTCCCATCACCCTGGTCGCATGTGACACAGTTCGAGCCCCCGAGCCTCAGACGCGAGCGGCCTGTCGTTGAATCCGCTCCTCGGCGAGACGCCTACAGTTTCCGAGCAGCCGTCGCCACGTACGCTGAGACCACCCCCGACGAGCTCTCCCTGTCTTCCCACTCGACGTCAGACACCCAGCCTCCCTCTTCGTCTTCGTACTCGGCTTCGGAATCTCAGCATACGCAAGCGCCTTCGGTGACGCTCGATCAGCCCGAGCCTGCACCCACGTTGTCCACCACGTTGCTCCCCTCGGTCTCTTTTCCTACCCCGTCCCATGCTTCACACCAGCCCTGACCCTGACGGCGACGCATTTTACTTCGCAACAACCCCTGGTCTACGAAGTTTCGTCAACGCTCGCGGCGCCTCGTTTCTCACACACCCCGACTCCGCATTTACAATCTGGACTTAGTTTCGCTCGGCTCACCTTCGCACTCGCACTCGTCACCACGGCAATCCTGTCCTCACTACTCAACGTTTCGGCGACCACTTCCACCCTCGTGAGCAAGTTCTGGAGCAAGAAAGAAGACCTCGGCGGCAGTCAGAACAGCGCCTTCAAGACATACAAGTCATGCAACATTTCCGCACGACATCTTCGACCCGGGCAGCCCACGCCCCGCGCCCCACGCCTCGTTTTCGACCCAGGAGGCCAGTCTTCAAGTTCAACCATTCAAGTAACTATTTTCGGCACACGAAGACATTCGCAAGCGCAAGTCGAAGACACGCAACAGCTTCATCTCACGCACACTACCCCCATTCCCGTTCCCGTTCCAATCGACAACCTCGTTTTTTATCCCGGAGGTGTAGCGTTCGTGCTAGAGCCGGCACATTGAGGACTCGGCGATGTTTGACGAAGACGCGCGGAGATGTTTTTCTTCACGCACGATGTTACCCTTCCCACTATCTTTTTGCTCGCGTTCTCTTACTTTTCGACGTTGAAACCCGATTTTTTTTCTTAGATGTAGCTTGACCGAGGACGGTCAAGATTTTGACCCCCCAGGAGGTGTAAGGCCAGCCTTCGGGCTGAGCCCGAAATCATTCATATTTGCACACTCGATCACCTCGGCCACGCGGCCCTTTGTCTACGCTTCTTTCCTCTTATATGCTACCCTTTCTGTTCCTCTTTTACCTTAGCATTAGCTACAGGTTCCTCTGTATATAATCTCTTACTTCTGTGCTGAATATACTCAGCGCCCGGTCGCCCCTTGTCCCTAACTCAGTGTGTGATTGCCCCGGAAGTTAGGCCCAAACGCGGGCACTCGAAGGACAATCCCACTCTCTCTTCCCCTACTCTTGGAGGTAGATCCTCTCCGCCTTCAAACTCACCTAGGACCCTCACGTCCTTACAACGCGTCATATAGTAGGGCGAAAATCATAACACCAAAGAACAGAAGGAAGTCTTCATAAGGGATATGGTGGGGAGACAGGATTTTCAGAGCGCCTGAACCCAACGGCCTGGGTGAGGGCTTCAAATTGTAACTTGTCGTTTATCACACACTATTGATCTATGCACGTCCCAGTTTCGATCCACATGAGTTACTTCATGGCTGAAAAGAAAGCACTAGTAGACTCCAGAGCTACGCACAACTTCATACATCCAGAATTCATCAAAAGAATGAGGTTAGGAACCAAGGAACTACCCAACCCTCACAACATATGGAACATAGACGGGACTCACAACAAAGGAGGGAAAATCACTCACTGCGTGGACCTTAACATACAAACTGATGGAAAATTAAAAACCACCCAGTTCCTCATCACTAACGTTGGAGGGGAAGACCTCATCCTGGGATACCCATGGCTGAGCGCGTTCCAGCCAAACATACAATGGGCAACTGCTACGATGGATACAAAGCAATACCCAATCATCATACGCACAACCAACCCAAACAAACTGCTCGACAACACGGCTATCTGAGCAGAGATCCATAGGATCGCCACACAAATACAAGACGAGCAGTGAGAACAGGCCTTCCAGGAGCTAGAGGAAGAAATGCACCCGATACATATACGAACAACGGCAACGGATCTGGCAATATCGGCACAACAATACACAAAAACAAAGGAAATTCCCAACGAATACAAAAGACACGCCAAGGTATTCAGCGAGGAAGAATCCCAAAGATTTCCACCCCCCAGACCCTGGGATCATGCCATAGACCTCAAACCTGACGCCCCCAACAGCATCAACTGCAAGATATATCCGCTCAACCAAACAGAAGAAAAGGCCCTCGACGAATTTTTGGATGAACAACTGGCGAAAGGATACATATGTCCTTCTAAATCACAGTATGCATCCCCCTTCTTCTTCGTCAAAAAGAAGGACGGAAAGCTACGCCCGGTACAGGACTACAGAGAACTCAACAAATGGACCATACGCAACCAATACCCACTCCCTCTCATACCGCAACTCATCGCAGATCTAAGTGGGGGCTGGATATTTTCCAAGTTCGACGTCTGCTGGGTGTTACGATTTTCGCCTTACTGTATGATATGCCCGACTTGCTTTCTTATCTCGCCCCACGCTTGCGTGTACTTTTACCCACAATCTGCTTTGATTCGCTTCTCGGCTTCTATCTCGCACCGACCCCATGACCGTAGGGAACCTGGGTCTATGACTTCTAGAGCCCGCTGACGTCATTTGAGTCCCGCGTGCCCCTGCAGGATCCACTTATACTTCTTATGGCTTTTCCCTTCATGTCTCCTTATTAGTTCGCTAGGGCCAGTACCCTAGGATCGTGCCATGTGTTTGTACAATACAAACACTCTGTACTAGTATATAAATCATGCCCTACATAGCTTGTACAGTAGACTTGACTTCTTGTGTAATACCACATTGTCTTCGCCTCACGAACCCATTTGACTTGCCATTGCGCTTGAGTCCCCCATTTTGCTTGCTTCTTTGCTTGAGCCCTGACTTTCCACTATTATCCTTGTGTCCCTGGGAGACCAAGTGATACTTGTTCACCACCAAACTGAACCTTAACCGGTTCACGCTTTACATCAGGAAAACCCATGTTTCACTTATTTGTACTTTCTGTTCTTTTTGCTCTTTTAGCAAGGGAAAAAAGAACCCTTTCAGAAAAGTACCAACTACTTAAAAAAAGAAATCCCCTCTTCTTTTTCTTTACTTTTCCTACTTTTTAGGCATATTTCTGGGCAAATTTTGGATTTTGGTCTGATTTTGGTCCGATTTTTTGACATTTTGGTCCAATTTATTACCATATATGGTAATTTTCGGACCAAAAAATAAAGTTTGGTCCAATATTTCCATTTTTGGACATTTTATTTTGTCAATTTTTGGACATTTGGTACTCTACTTATCCTGTACTTTTTTTGGCAAAAAAAAAAGAAAGAGGGATGTCTTTTTCTTACTTTTTCTACTTTTTTTCTGAAAAGAATGAAAAAGTATGGAAAAGTATGAATAAGTAAATACATGGTTTTCCTGATGTACCAATCCCGTTGACTTGCCAAAGTACATGTCGTACTTAACACCCCTGTGGTGGCGTTACATTAAGTCAAGTCTCTCACCGTGGCAACATCCAGTCGCAGTCGAACCAAGTTCAAGCCCAAATATATCAATCGTTTCAGCTCCGACGAACTATCCAACAGAGTTAAGGGAGCAGTGGTCTGGGCAGAAAATAACGGAGTCAAGGGATATTTCATCTTCGACCCTACAACAAGATCCTACCGACAGATTCACTACCTTGAAGACAAACGCCTCTGGGCATTCATTGAATACTCCCCAAACGAAGGAGCGTGGTACACCACCAGACCAGTACCCCTCACCTTGCAAACTGGCCCTTTAGGATCGTCGAACCCCTTGGGAATTGATATTGACCCCCAAGATACTACATCCCCAAGTATATCCGTACCAACAACGAACCTCTCAGCCTCGGCGTTCCCATCCTACGCAATGGCTCAGCAGGGACAAGCATCTGCAAGTACCACCCTCACCAGTGGCGGAGGGGCACCCAGTGGAAGTGGAGCTCCCACCGGAGGAACCCCTGCCAGCAGTGGCAGCGGTGGCAGTGGCGGTGGTGGTGGACCGGCCCCGGCCAGAGGAGCCGCACCACCCATGCCAGCCCCTGGCAGCAATGGTTGCCTAGGAGGGAACCCCTGCCAGAATTTGATGGGAACCAAGAAAAGAGCAAGGCGTTCCTACATGCCTTCAAACTATATTGTGGAATGAATCCAATGGTGGACCTGCCCGCAGTACCCAGACAATGAGCCATGGCCTTCCTCTCCTATATCCGAGGACTGCTTGTTGATGATTGGGTTGATGAGCAGATGAGGTGGCTCGAAGATCAATTAGCAGCAGGGGTCCTACAAACCCAAAATAACCTCTGGAATGAGGTAGAAACCTGGTTTCTGCAGGTGTACACCAACACTGTGGAACAGATGAAGGCCCACAAAGCCTTGCAGACCCTGGCAATGAAGGGGGAGGACATCAACTCTTACATTGCCCAGTTTGACAACCTAACGACAAAAGCTGGGTATGGCCCAGACGAAGCTACAACTTTGGAGCTATTCCAAGACGGACTCCTGAACCAGTTAGTCATTAATGCCATCCACTTCCAACATCCTGTCACGTGGGAGGATTGGAAGTGGGCCACCCAATTACAACAGGCTGAGTACCTGGTTTTAAAGGACTGACTTGGCAAGAACCGAACCCCGCACCAAAAGAAGGGAGGGCATAACCGCGACCAGTGGGTACAAGCCCTCAACAAGAACCGTGACCCAAACACCATGGATGTTGGATGCGCCTGAGCCTTCGTGGCTCTTACCAACACTGACCGAATCCAACTCCAAAAGGAGGGGCACTGTTTTAGATGCCACGCTGTGGGGCACATCTCACATAACTGCCCACAAAAGGGCGCTGAAATTTCTACTTCCTCCACGACTGCCCAACCAACTCCCATTCCCACTTCCCCAACTGTATCAGCTCCCACCGTCACTACTGTCGCCATACAATCTAACCGCATACTTTCGACGGAAGAACAGGCTGAAGCACAGATCGCTGCGATGAAAGCGCAGCCCCCGGAAGTGCGGGACCTCATGGTGGAGAAGTTGTTCGCGAAAGAGGATTTTCTAGACACTTGAACCCGACGGCCTGGGCTAGAGCACTCAATATAAATGTGTACCATAGCAGATACCAATCCATGTGAATCCCAGTACTCTTTAAATCTGCACACGCAACGGCCAAACGACAAGTACTCCTGGACTCAGGAGCAACGGATAATTTTATCTGCTCCTCGCTACTAAAGTGGCTGCAGATCGGAACACGTGACGTCACACAACCAATACACATTTGGAATGTGGATGGGATGCACAACCAAGATGGGGCTATTACCCAATACACCGACCTAAATGTCTGAACCGGGAATGACACCAAGACACTTCGCTTCCTAGTGACGAACTTAGGAAGGGACGAAGTCATACTAGGCTACCCATGGTTCTCAGCGTTCAAACCACTTGTGAAGTGGGGGGAAGCGATGCTAGATGAGGAGTTCCAGCCGGTGGTTATATCCAGCCTCTTGTCATCGGATGAAGCCACACCTGTAGAAGCATCCATACGGGCGTTGGAGACGTATCAACTTGATGAGGAGGCATGGGAGCAGATCGCAGATGACGAGCAGGAGCTGTGCGTGGTGTTGCTGCGAAAAACCACGACAGCGTCAGAACTGGCACAGCAGGAAGCGGCCAAGCGGGAGGTACGCACCTTTGAAGACATGGTCCTGCCAGAATACTGGTGGTATCGCAAGGTATTCAATGAGGAAGCGTCCCATCACTTCCCGCTGAAACAACCGTGGGACCATGCCATCGATCTGACACCCAACGCACCTACGACGATGGATTGTAAAGTGTATCCACTAACGCAAGAAGAGGATAAGGCTCTCGACACATTCCTTGCCAAACAGCTGGAGAGAGGGTACATCTGGCAGTCGAAGTCCCCATACATCTCACCTTTCTTCTTCATAAAGAAAAAGGATGGGAAGCTTAGACCCATACAAGACTACCAACGACTAAACGAAGTCACTATCTGGAACCATTACTTGTTTCCCCTTATCCCTGAGCTCATCGATAAAATCCGTGATGCGCAACTCTTCACAAAATTGGATATCCGCTGGGGATACAATAACATTCGCATAGACGAGGGAGATGAGTGGAAGGCTGCCTTTAAGATGAACAAAGGGACCTTTGAACCACTTGTAATGTACTTTGGTCTTATGAACTTCCCAGCAACTTTCCAAGCGATGATGGACTTTACATTTCGAGGACCAATATTGACAAACGAGGTAATCGTGTACATGGATGACATCCTCATTGCAACCCTTGACAATCTTGAACACCATTGTGAAAGAGTTCACCAAGTTCTAACAATATGTGCGGAGAATGACCTCTACATCAAACCAGAGAAGTGCGAGTTTGAAGTGCACGAGATGGAGTACCTCGGACTCATCATTGGACATGGGAAGCTGTGGATGGACCCCATAAAAGTGTTGAAGCGCAGAACTAATGAGCGGAGGGTTAATAGCGAAGAGCTAAAGACAAGTAACTTCAGAGGGTGAAGGAACTCTATACCAATACTACTACACACCTAAAGACAAGTACTAAGACGTCTGTGAGTAAAGGTAGTGTAGGGTAAGAGAGAAGGGACTTACACTTCAGAGGGTGAAGGAACTCTGAAGTGTAAGGGCGAAAATAGCAGTCCTTATTATACAGGATGCTTATCTAAGAATGGTCTGTGCGCACAGGTGATCCAAACACAATACAGGTGGTCTGTGCGCCAGAGGGAGAAATGCCATTGGAGGGCAGAGAACAATAGCTGCCTAAAGCAGACAATACTGGTATCTTAACAATAGAGAACAATAAGAGTCATACATGACTCTATCAATAAAGATAAACAAAAGCGGTCCGTAAGAGTCCGGTCAAGTCCAAATTAGTCCGTAAGGGACAGATACCGTATTTAGTATATGGGATGACTCAATCATATCCCACGAGACATGTGACTTGAATCAGTCGCATCTCAACATCCCTCCATGATAGAGGCAGTCCATTTTTGTAGATATAGGTGTTTATATAGAATCCAGAGTCGTACAGAAGTTCGGGATTGAGGTTGGAATCTTTGTGCAGATAATGTTCAATCCGAAGCGGTTTACCCACTTCATGATAATCCTGTGATAAAGGACTATCTTCTGTACTGAGTTGGAACAAGGTCCAACTCCTTCAGAGTTCTAAGAAGGGTTTTTCATAGCTCTCATGGATTAGAGAACATGATGTGTTTTGTACAAGATTACAGAACAATGTGACGTCCTTGTTGATAAACCAAGGATCGACGACCATTGACTGTGTACAAGTTTTCCTTTTAACCCTTCTTACACCATTCCTAGATCAGTGACCATTTTGTCAAAGGGTTCTTTGGGCAGTGACTTAGTGAGTCCGTCTGCAACCATTTCCCCTGTAGGAGTACGAATCAGGTCTATGACCTTATTTTCTACGTATTCCCTGACTACATGGTGTTTGATCAGGATGTGTTTGGACCGCCTTCCAGTGACAGGGTTTAATGCTAAGTCTACAGCACCCTTGTTGTCACAGTGTAGGGGAATGGGGGAGGTGACCTCATACCCAAGTTCCCCTAGGAAGGTAGTATACCACTGAGCTTGGTTAGAGGCCTCAGCGAGGCTCATGTACTCTGCTTCTGTGGTAGACTGTGCTATGGTCTTCTGCTTTCTGGTACACCATGAAATGGCTCCATTGGCAAGCAAGAAGATGTAGCCTGAGGTGGAGTGCTTTTCTTCCTGATCTCCCCAGGAAGAGTCGCAGTAGCCATGAAGGCCAGCTCCATCAGCATCAGTCCCTCCAGCATAGCGTATCCTGTAGTCCTTTGTTGTGTTTAGGTAGGCTAGGACATACTTGGATAGGCGTAAATGCTGAGGTGAGGGATTGGAAGCGAATTGACTAAGGCGCGCAACAGCGAAGGATATATCAGGTCTGCTTCCTATCTGCGCATACAGCAGAGACCCAATTATCTGTTGATACTTCTTAATTTCAGAAGTAGAGGCCTGATCTTCAAATTTGATCAAGTGTGCCTCAGCGCCAGAGGGAAGAGGGGATTATACTGGGTTGGAATCTAACATTCCAAAGCGCTCAATCACATCGCGGATGTAATCTGATTGGTTGATCTCCATAGTGTGGTTTGCACGATCTCTGGTGATGTTAACACCAAGATATGATTGGATTTCACCAAGATCAGTCATCTCATATCGGTCTGATAGAGAGACTTTCAGATCATTGATCTTTGACAGAGAGCTCCCGAGTATAGTGATGTCATCTACATATAAGATCACAAATAATGTGTCACCCCCCTCTTGAAGATGATACACATATACTCCTGCATCAGAGTACGTCCGCGTGAAGCCTAGGTCACAAAGGACCCCATGGAATTGCACGTTCCATGCGCGGGAGGCTTGTTTCAGGCCATAAAGGGCCTTCTGTAACCGGCACACAAGGTGCTCGGAGCCAGCTGTGACGAAACCAACAGGTTGCTCCATATAAATTTCTTCCTCCAGTTCCCCATGAAGGAATGCCGATTTGACATCCATCTGGTGAATATGCCAGTCTTCAAGCGTAGCCAACGCAAGAAGGAGTCGTAAAGACTTGAAGTGGGCAACTGGGGAGAAAGTTTCGTCAAAGTCCACCCCCTCTAGTTGGGTGAACCCTTTTGCCACTAGCCTAGCACGAAAGCGTCCATCTGCTTTCTTTTTAAACACCCACTTGCATTTAACCACCTTCCTTCCAGCAGGAAGGGGTTCTAATCTCCAGACGTCGAGCTTGTCGAGAGCATCCAGTTCATACTGGCATGCTTCAAGCCAATCGACAGCTTGTTCAGACTCCATAGCCTGCTTAAAGGTCTGAGGGTCCCTATAGCCAGGTACCTCTGCCGCATTAAGTAGGTCCATCATTCCCAGCCTACTGCTTCCTTGCACGAATTCATCATCCTCTTGGAGATAGCGAGGATTCGTGAATCGTACCCTAGTGCTCCGCCTTGGTCGAGCAGGCGAAACCGGTTGTGTGTTCCTAGGAGATCTGGGAGTAGATCTGGGAGGAGACACTTCCCTATTGAAGTTAGGGGCCGGTATAGGAGCAACTACTGCAGCACGCCTTGTAGAGCGAGTGCGAGTGCGAGTGGGTGCAGTATTGGTAGGAGGAGGGGCTTGGGAAGGGGGAGTGTGATATATTGTCTGATCTTCCGCAGCCGGTGAGGTGTTGGGGGGTGTGCTAGGCTGTTGTTGAGGTTCTGCGGGCACCTGGATAGGTGGGAGTACAAAGACTGGTGTAGGTGCCGCAGGGGCAACAGCTGGTGTAGGTGGGCTAGGCACTACAAAGAAGATCTCACTGCCGGCAGCGCCTCTTTCGAGTTCACCAGACACGGGAGGGGTGGGAGTTTGAGAGTGACGAGCCAGGTCACTCAGGGATGGGAAGGTGTTTTCGTCAAATGTAACATCTCGTGAAGAGACGAAGCACCAGCTATGTCTATCCCAGAGTTTGTAACCCTTCGACGAGGGTTCATAGCCCACAAACACGGCTTCCTTTGCTTTAGGATCTAGTTTGCGCCGGTTGTGTTCGGGTACATGATAGTAGGCTTTGCAGCCAAATACTCTAAAGTAAGAGACATCTGGGACTGTACCATCCCAGAGCTCCAGCGGAGTTTTCCACTGATTAGAATGAGTGGGAGTGCGATTGTAGATTTGCACAGCAGTTTGAACTGCTTGTTCCCAAAAGCCAAGGCTAAGGCCTGCATGATGAAGCATGCTAGTGCCTTTTTCCATAACCGTACGGTTAAAACGCTCGGCTCTCCCGTTCTGTTGTGGAGAATGAGGCATCGTGAGAGTATGCTCAATTCCAGCTTCCAAAAGTATGCGCTTTAAGTCATTATTAACATATTCGCCACCACGGTCCGAGTGTAGGGTTTTAATGGGCTTGTTTAGTTGTTTTTCAGCCCATGCCTTGTAGTGTAGAAAGGCATCCTTAAACTGGTCCTTTGATTTCATAAAGACAACGACTGCTGCTTTGGAGAAGTCATCTATGAACGTGGCGAAATATTTGTTTCCTTGTATGGATAGGCTCTGCATGGGGCCTACAAGGTCACTGTGAACGACTTCAAGAGGTTCTTGTGCGCGTTTTGAGGAAGGTGGAAAGGGTAGACGTGTCGATTTGCCAGCTTCACAGCCATGGCACAACTTACCGTCTACTGGTGAGTTATTTATATGGAGTCCTTTTACAGACTCCTGAGCATATTTTTTGAGCACGTCTTTGGACATATGTCCCATGCGCTGATGCCAGACATCAAGGCTAGCTGATGCAGGTGCTCGGACTGAGTTCATATGTTGTCCATCAAGCCAGTATAGACCTGAAGCCTTGTGTCCTTCTGCTATGGTCTCTCCATTGAATCTTATAGCAAAAGATGTTGAGTCAAAACTGATGATGGCACCTTTTTGTGTTAGGGCAGGCGTGGATAGTATTCGTGAGTGTGTGTTGGGGAGGTGTAGCACATTTGATATTTTGAGGTCATATCCTCTGTTGGTTCGGATTGTAACCGTACCAGTACCAATGCTCTTGAGTAGAGAGTTGTCACCTAGAAGCACTTCTACTCCTTCGTGAGGTGTGTAGGAGTCGTAGTCTTCAAGGTGCGGGGTGAAATGTGCTGATGCTCCA
Source organism: Lactarius akahatsu (assembly GCA_021524915.1). Classification (NCBI taxonomy): domain Eukaryota; kingdom Fungi; phylum Basidiomycota; class Agaricomycetes; order Russulales; family Russulaceae; genus Lactarius; species Lactarius akahatsu. Next base: position 101,474 of record JAKELL010000126.1, on the reverse strand, counting down.
CTATCCATCATCCATCTTGATGCTATCTGGGAGTGATTTACACTCATCATGTAAAGGGAGACCTGAGGTACTTCATGTACCTCCTCTATTTTGCCAGAGCCATTAACTATTGTAAATAGACGGCTCTTTGGTACAGGTATGCTATTGGCCGCAGCAAACCTATTTCCTGGAAGTGAGTCCGGGGCTTCAGTCATCGAGTTCTGTGCAGCTTTCCCTCGCTGCCCAGCCCTCCCTTTTTTGGCGTTCTCTTGGTCCCGTTTGAGTTTGTAACAGTCTGGCTTTTTATGGCCAGGCTTCTTGCAGTAGTGGCAGACTATGTCTGGAGACACAGAGCTGCCCGATGCCTGCGACGCATGATCGTGTGGAGGTGAATTTTTCTTGACGGGGGCTATCTTATTGTAAGATGCCGGGGGACCAGCGATACGGGATTCCTCATTGATGAACCTGTTAATTAGGTCCTGAGGTTGTAGATTGGCAGGGGGGCCAGAGGCGAGGATGGTGCCTGCTATGGTGCTATAGGAGGGGGGTAGCGCGTCTAAAAGTATGAAGGACATTTGCATGTCCGAGACGGGCATCCCTTGCTCCACAAGGGTGTTCCTCGCGTCCAGCATCTTCTGGAGTTGAGGTTGGAAGGGGCTACCTTCCTGAAGCTTGGTATTTGCCAAGCCCACCCAAAGGTTGAAGGTGGCCATAGAGCCAACCTGGCCATAGAGGTGATCAAGGTGGACAAACTTGTCATGGACGCTTGGGAACAGCGCCTCTGAGACAATCCCCGAGAGAACTTCTGATGTGACTGAAAGGTATAAGAGGCCAGTAATGACTTCTTCCTGCTTCTCCCACATGGCCAGAATGGCCAAACCTTCGTCCGTTGGACCGGTGGGGGCACCAACAACTCCTGCTGCAGGGGCAGGGTGGTGCGGAACATGGGGAGGTTGGGAGTGAGTGAGGTGCCTTCTCACTCCATTCATCAACATGAGCGACGTGAAGGTCGCTCCCCATGTCTGCCAGTTTGTTCCGTCCAACTTGGAGAGGACAAGGGTAGGTGGGAAGGAGAGGTGGAAAGTGGGCGAAGCCATTTGAGATGTTTATAAAATCTGGTTCCGAGGAGCAGTCAGAACCAGCCCAGATCTTGTTAAGGAAGGTAGAGGTCCAGCCATAAGAGCGCTATAACTCCATAACACTGTAAGGTGTCATGCCTCAAGTTTGTGCGACTTGGAAGTATTATAGTAGTGGAATCATTTTTTATGATGGCTGCCTTATACTGTGATCTTCTGAGACCCTAGGAGGGTGAGTGGTCATATCATACAGCTTTATCAGGGTCTAGCAAGAAGGGTTCATAGAAGCATTGTCCGGCGAAGGACGCTTCAAGACCATCTCTAACCTTTAGGGCCAAGTAGACTGGGGCGACTAAGATGCACAGTAAAGGGTAGTACCCTAGAGAGGAGCCAACAGCGAATTCCAGAGACAATGATAGGGATCAACTCCCATAGCAATTGTGACTGTCGTCTGTGGAGTCTCTAGAACAGACCATTAAGGGTCTTGGTACTAAGCAACTAGACTAGTGATACATGCCATGCAGCAAATCCTGCACAAAGGGAGCGAATACTTCTCCTGGCAGAGGTCTAGTCATAGCTACTGTGTAAATACCATTATAGTATAGTAGCGTTTCCTAGTTGTGTCAGAGGGAAGGACTTCTGGGTTTGACTATTAACCAGGCCTTCACACCCCTTAAAGTGACCCAGGTATTAACCGAGTATCACCCAACCATTAGAAAGGCCTATAGCCGCAAGGGTCTTCCCCTATTGGCCTATGAAAGCACTTCCGGATGAAGACCAGGTATAGAAAATATACTAGGATAGTGCGCACAGAGGAGTTTAAGGTCATAAAGACCTTTCACAAGAACCTCCTTAAGAGGCTAGCCAGAATGGCACATGACAGGGTCATGGTGGACGAGAAAGGATGTGTCGAGATAAAGGGGATGGAGGATGCTCACTGAGGATATGTGTGACGACAAAGGGAATGTAGTCGGCTGAAGTGAGCAGGGTGACACAAGTAGATCTGTAGGTATAACGCAAGTTAGTTATTAGGCGTCAGGGCCCATAACCTGTTGAAGCGCAGAACTAACGAGCAGAGGGTTAATAGCGAAGAGCTAAAGACAAGTAACTTCAGAGGGTGAAGGAACTCTATACCAATACTACTACACACCTAAAGACAAGTACTAAGACGTCTGTGAGTAAAGGTAGTGTAGGGTAAGAGAGAAGGGACTTACACTTCAGAGGGTGAAGGAACTCTGAAGTGTAAGGGCGAAAATAGCAGTCCTTATTATACAGGACGCTTATCTAAGAATGGTCTGTGCGCACAGGTGATCCAAACACAATACAGGTGGTCTGTGCGCCAGAGGGAGAAATGCCATTGGAGGGCAGAGAACAATAGCTGCCTAAAGCAGACAATACCGGTATCTTAACAATAGAGAACAATAAGAGCCATATATGACTCTATCAATAAAGATAAACAAAAGCGGTCCGTAAGAGTCCAGTCAAGTCCAAATTAGTCCGTAAGGGACAGATACCGTATTTAGTATATGGGATGACTCAATCATATCCCACAAGACATGTGACTTGAATCAGTCGCGTCTCAACAAAAAGTACAAGGGATCTGCGAATGGCAACCCCCAAAGAACCTCAAGGAAGTATGCGCCTTCATTGGGTTCTGCAACTTCTATCGCCAATTCATCAAAGGGTTCTCATCCCTCGCACACCCCCTCCATGATCTCACAAAGAAAGACACTCAGTGGCACTGGGGAGCAGAGCAACAATGGGCGTTTGAACGTGTCAAAGAACAAATATGTCGAGAACCAGTCCTGCTCTCCCCCGATTTGACAAAACTGTTTGAACTGGAAGTGGACACATCCAATGTTGCTATTGGTGCAGTGCTCAACCAGTTAGGGGACGACCAAAAACTCCACCCAGTAGCATTCCACTCAGAATCACTATCCCAAGCCAAGCGGAACTATGACATCTACGACAGAGAACTACTTGCAGTGGTCAAAGCCCTCTGTGCCTGGCGCACGTACCTCGTTGGCTCACCCCATAAAATCATTATACACACCGACCACGCCAAGCTCCAATACTGGAAAGAGCTGCGAAAAATCAGTCGACGAGTAGCATGTGAGTTCTTGGAACTATCAGAATATGACTTCGTATTGAAGCACATACCTGGCATTAGGAACAGTCGCGCAGACGCCCTGTCCCGACGAGCAGACTACGTGCCAGGCGACGAAGATAACAACAACGTTACCGTCCTCCCCGCGGACCGCTTCATCCGGGTCACTGAGATGTCAATGCACGACATGGATATCTGGACCCAGATTACGCAGAACCTTGACGAATCACAAGTGATACGATGGATCGAACTGCATAGCCTGAAAAAACATGGGGGATTATGGTGGAAAGGTGAGGCCCTTGTCGTTGTCAGGGACAACAATCTTAAGCGGGGGGTAATCACCTTTTTCCACGACACACTTGCCATGGGACACCCCAGAATTACAAACACCTACGAACTTTTACGACAAGACTACTGGTGGCCCAATATGTGCAAAGATGTAGAGGAATACGTCAAGGGTTGCACCACATGCCAAGCCAATAAAATCAATCCCCATCGACAAAAACCACACCTTTTCCCCATCACAACTGACCCAGAAGCAGAACCGTTTGAAGTCATAGCAATGGACTTCATCACGAAACTACCACCGTCACAGGGGTACGACTCGATCCTCACCATCACAGACCACGACTGCTCTAAAGCAGCCATCTTTATCCCATGTAACGAAACGATCACCACAGAGGGCGTAGCTCGACTATACCTCCGTCACATCTACCCCCATTACAGCATACCCCGCAAACTGATCACCGATCGAGACCCCCAATTTATGTCAGCATTCATGACACAACTTTGCCGAGTTCTCGGTATCAGGCAAAACATCTCGTCGGTGTATCACCCTCAAACAGATGGGCAGTCAGAGCGAATGAACCAATGGCTGGAACAATACCTACGCCACTGGAGTAACGTGCAACAGGATAACTGGGCAGAGGCTCTCCCAGTAGCACAATTCGCACACAATGCGTGGCCCAACGCAACAACAAAACACTCCCCCTTTTCACTCATCATGGGTTGGGAACTGCGCACTACCTGGACCCCAAAACCCACGACTTCCCCTTCAGTCAATGCTTGGAAGACATGGGCAACTTCCGACAACACACACAGGACTGCATCAAACACGCCCAAGAACTCATGATGAAACGAGGGCGCACTCACTTCATTCCCTATCAAGAGGGAGCACAGGTGTGGTTAGAGGGGACGAACCTTAAAATGTTCTACCCCACGGCCAAGCTAGCCCCTAAACACCATGGGCCTTTCCGCATCAAGAAGGCCCTCTCCACGGTATCTTATGAATTAGAACTCCCGAAGTCATGGAAGATCCACCCCATGTTCCACACTAACCTCCTCACCCCATATAAGGAGATGGAACTACATGGAGAAAACTTCACACGCCCTCCCCCTGACCTCATGGATGGAGAAGATGTTACGATTGAAGAAACGGACTCTTACTGTATGGATATGACCCCTCAGTAAGCAGTAATGTGTCATGGACTTAGCAGCATTAGTCAGTCATCATAGTATCACATGTCAGATACTATGACTCGTTCCACATAGTAGTAGTAATAGGGTTCGAGCTATTTACGCTACTAGTCACCTCGGATTGGAGGGGAGCTTTAAAGCATCCCTGTATCTGTACAAGTAGTAGAGCAGGAAGACCAAGGAGAGCCATCTTGGTCTTCTTTGAATCACTACCACCTCGACTTGCATTCCCTCGCTTGTCTCCCTTGAGCAAGTTGATCCGCATACTGCCCAGTGAACTCAGAAGTGTCCTGGTGCAATGACAACAGTCACGAGACCATACAACGCAAGAAGTCCGAAGATCCTGAGGCCATTGTGCTCCACATTCCGCTAAGTCGTGAATGCCCTTTCGAAGTCTAAGTCAGACTTAACACCGGTAGTGGCGTAACATTAAGACCAAGATCCACCCACCGTGGCGTTCACAACTTGAGATCGGTGGACCAACTTTCGATCATACTCCCTCGAATGAAGAGGAGACCGCAACGTACCCACACAGTTCCTAAAAGCAACCTGTTGGAGAGAATACCGAGGAGACACAGGATACTTTGTAGACTTCGTGTCGGGACCTGCCCGATACCGACCAGTTGAGTTCAATTTCAACAATTTGTGTTGGGTGGAGATTACGTGGAACCCAGTCGACAACAGGTGGGACGCTGTAAGACCTGCAGGATGAAACTACAACTGCAACATCGACACACAAGGACTACCCACGAGAGAACAGTGGGGACATATAGACGGACAACCAGAGCTTAGCACATCAGAACCAAGAACTCCAGCACCATCAGAAACAAGCGGAGAAGAGACCACAGATAACGAGAACGAGTCGGAAGAAAACGAATCGAGAGGAGCAGAGGAAATCATCCAGACAGCTGAGTCCCTCCACATAAACAAACCAGAGACCATCCACATCTACTCCCCAGCCATCGCAATGGCCACCACGACCATAACTGAAACAATAGAAGAAACTGTAGCCATAGAAGAAGCACGAAGGATAGCCAAGGAAGCGGAATCCTACCTCAGACCTATCAACCCAGCAACAGGCCACAGAATGACGGCAGACGACGCTGCCATATTTCAAGCAGTAGGTCCAGACCAACCAGACCCACCTCCTGGAAGAGGGGGACCACCACCACGCAGACCATTTGGAGGAGCACCCGGAGATTTTGGAGGAGGACCCCCAAGAGGTGGACCCCCCGAAGGAAACCCATTCGGGCCACCCCTGCCGGGAGGAGGGATTGGAGTTCCCAGACCAGATAAATTAAGTGGCGAACCCCCAACCATATTCAAAGGAGACCGCACTGACTACGAATCTTTCCTCACGCAATGGCACTTGTATTGGGGACTCAACAGTGACGCACTAGTAATGCCCAATGTCTACAGGCGTTGCCTCCTGTTCCTGGGATATGTAAAAGGGCCACTAGTCATCGGATGGACGCTGGGATTCCTCCAATGGCTGAACAATGAATTACGGCGAGGAATAGACCGCTACGACGAATACCTGTGGGATACCCTAATGGCAGGATTTGCGGACCGATTCTCCAACATACTAGAGCAAGAACAAGCACAAGCAGCCCTTGTGAAGGGACTCAAAATGATAGGAGACGACATTGACACGTACGTCACCACATTTGAGCAGTTAGCAAGAAAGGCTGACTATTGCCTCAACGACCGACAAACGATCGACCGATTCACGGTGGGACTCCTGAGCAAACTCTTCTCAAAAGTGTACAAACTCGACAACCCCACGACCTTTGACGAATGGAAGGAGGCCACCATGAAATGACAAAAACAATACATTCACCTTCGCGCTAGGCTGAATCTGTCAACCCCCACCAAAAGTCCCCCAAACTGCACTCAACGACCAGGGTTCGGATTCGGGGCACCATGGAATCCACCATGCAATCTGCCACCCCGCTACGACCCAAAAGCCATGGATACATTGGCGGATCGATCCCGCGCGCAACTTGCTGGAGCGGAAGATGTCCTACAAAGGCAAAGACCCCCCTTCCCACCTAGATATGGACAAAATAGACAGGAAGGACTTCGCTGCAACATGAGGGAAGTAATCTGCTACAACTGTAACCTCCCGGGCCACTTCTCATGAGATTGCACAAGGCCTAGAAGACAGTCACAACAAGGGAGAAACCCCACAACCAACGCTCGAAGTACAGACATGCGCCAAGAACTGGAATCGTCACTGAGAGCAGCATCAACCCCTCAACAAACAGCACAGGATTGGTTGGAGGGAGTTAGGGGAGCTAGTGACGAAGTAAAAGACCTCATATTCCAAGACCTATGGAATCAGGAGGGTTTTCGGGATGCCTAAACCCATCGGCCTGGGTGAGGGCAACAAATTGTAACTCTGTAATCATGACTTGCTTCCATTCTCTTAGAATTCCAGTCTCGATTCGCACACGTTACTCAATGGCCGACATAAAAGGACTTGTAGATTCAAGAGCCACTGACAACTTCATATGACCAGCGTTTTCCAAATGCATGGGGTTAGGGCTCCAAACCCTAGACCGCCCAAAGAAGATCTACAACATAGACAACACTGAGAATAAAGCTGGGTCAATCACACACTTCATAGACCTAGACGTACAGACCAAGGGCATCCACAGAAACATCCGCTTCCTAGTCACCGACATCGGCACGGAAGACCTGGTACTAGGATACCCATGGCTCGTGGCATACGAACCAACAATCAGCTGGAGACACGCTACCATACATGAAAGTGCGCTGCCAATTGTACTCCGATCGATAGACCCTGCGGTCGATCAAACCATCATTGCGACAGCTCTTATGAGCGAAGAAGTGGAAGAGATAGTACAAGAACTAGAAGAGGTCCGCCAAATACGAACCACAGCCACAGAACTAGCCATTGCCGCCCACCAACCACAACAAGAAGTAGAAATACCAGCACCATACCAACAGTTCGCCAAACTCTTCAGCGAAGAAGCGTCACATCGATTTCCACCCTCATGACCTTACGACCATGCAATTGAACTCAAACCTGGAGCACCCATGACCATAGACTGCAAAATCTACCCCATGAGCCAAGAAGAAGATGGCCAACTCAAAACATGGCTAGACGAACAACTAAAACTGGGCTACATCCAACCATCTAAATCGCTGTACGCCTCATCATTCTTTTTCATTAAAAAGAAAGATGGGAAACTACAACTGGTACAAGACTACCGGAAGATCAATGCCTACACCGTACGTAACCAATACCCTCTACCACTTATGGCCGAGCTCATCAATGACCTCAGTAATGGACACATCTTCACCAAACTCGATGTCCGCTGGGGGTATAACAACATATGGGTCAAAGAGGGTGACGAATACAAAGTGGCCTTTAAAACAAAATACGGACTCTTCAAACCTCTCGTCATGTACTTTGGGCTTACGAACTCTCCAGCCACCTTCCAACATATGATGAACGACATCTTAGGCGACACCATTCACATCTTTGCGGCAATGGGTACAATCATTCGCGTCTATATGGATGACATCGGAATCGCGACACTCAAACACGCTGGCCTCCAGGCACATATCGATGCCGTCTGCACAGTCCTCCAAGTAGCAATGGACCACGACCTCTCCTTCAAACCATCCAAATGCATTTTTCACCAGCCACATATGGATTACCTGGGGGTCATCCTTGAAAAGGGGGTGACACGCATGGACCCAGTAAAAATTTCAGGCATCCGCAACTGGCCACGACCCACCAAAGTACGTGACGTCTGCTCATTCCTGGGTTTCTGCAATTTTTACCATCTGTTCATCCAGGGCTTCGCAACACACGCACGAGCCCTCAACAAACTCACACGCAAAGACACAGAATGGACTTGGGGACAGGATGAAGAAAAAGCCTTCCAGAAACTCAAAGGCCTCGTCACGTCGGAGCCAGTACTAGCACACCCCACACTGACAGACCAGTTCGAACTGGAAGTAGACGCATCAGGCTATGCAGTAGGAGCCGTCCTACTTCAGAAGAAAACCGACGGAAAGCGGCATCCACTAGGGTACTACTTGGCCACGCTTAGCGAAGCAGAGTGCAACTATGACATTTACGACCTCGAACTCCTAGCCATAGTAAAAGCCCTAAGACACTGGCGACCATTCCTTGCGGGGTCACCACACAAGATCAAAATCTTCTCCAACCACCTCAACCTCACCCACTGGAAGATGCCCCAAAAGATAAGTCACCGAGTAGCTCGAGAAGTACTCGAACTCATGGAATATGACTTTGAAATCCACCACATCAAGGGAACAAATAATGGCAGGGCAGACGCCCTTTCTTGACGACTGGACTACGACCAAGGAGAACAGGATAATGAAGGAGTCACGGTCCTACCCGAAACTGTCTTTGTGCACACAACAACGGTACAACCAATGAACAACCATAAACAAAACGAAGACCAAATACGCCCATGGGTGGACCTGCACAAACTAAAGAAAATCAACAGGACGTGGTACAGACAGGGGGCTGAAGTTATCACCAGGGATCGGGACACAATCCGTACCACCATCTGAAACCACCATGACCCACCAATATACAGATACCCAGGTATCAAACAAACGTGCCGAATCATCAAGCAACACTATTGGTGGCCCAACATGATCACCCATGTAACCGAATACGTCAAGGGATGCGCCAAATGCCAACGACACAAGGTCAATAACCGACCCACGAAAGCACCGCTAGTACCCATTACCCCAAAACCGTATGCAAACCCCTTTGAAGTCATAGCATTGGACTTCATTACCAAACTCCCCTTATCCCAAGGACACAACTCCATTCTTACAGTCACAGACCACGACTGCACCAAGGCGTCAATCTTCATCCCTTGCAATGAAGAAATCATGGCAGAAGGAATGGCGGCATTGTACGTTACACATGTATTTCAGAGATTTGGACTACCAGCCAAAATTATCAGTGACCGAGATCCCTGATTCGCATCCAAATTCACACGGGAGCTATGCCGCATCTTAGGAATCCATCAGAACATCTCCACAGCTTACCACCCACGAACTGATGGGCAATCAGAACGAACCAACCAGTGGCTGGAGCAATACCTAAGGTTCTGGATGAACAAGTGCCAAGATAACTGGGCACACTTCCTACCCATGGCGGAATTCGTGCACAACAGCTGGCCCCACAAGGCAACAAGGAAGTCCCCTTTCGCTCTCATGATGGGATATGACCCACGCACTGATTGGACCGATAAGCCATTGCCAATACCACAAGTACTCACGCGTCTACATCAGTTCCGAGAAGTGCGGAAGGACGCCCAGAACCTAATCAAAAAGGCTCAAGTGCTATGGGTAAAACACCGAAACACGCCGCAATACCAAGTAGGAGATCAAGTGTGGCTGGAAGGACGTCACCTGTGAACCAACCAACCTACCGCCAAACTCGCAGCGTGAAGACATGGGCCATTCCAGATCACCAAGGTACTCTCATCCATCAACTACCAACTGAAACTTCCCATGCAGTGGAGCATTCACCCGGTATTCCACACGGACTTACTCACCCCTTATCGAGAAACGCCCATGCACGGAGAAAATTTCCAGTGCCCACTGCCGGATCTAGTAGATGGCGAAGAGGAGTATGAAGTGGAGCAAATTCTAGACTCCCGACGGTTTGGCCAGAGCAAGAAATTGCAATATCTCGTAAAGTGGAAAGGGTACCCAGACTCAGAGAACCAGTGGGTCAGCACAGATGACATATTCGCTGACGAAGCAATAGCGGAGTATGAACGAAGTTCCAACGCCCAAGGGACACATATAAGCCAGGGAGAGACGACAATCCTCTCCCCATCTCCTCACCCTGGATTCCTCACTTTGCCCTCAATGTCTCTTCCCACTGCCTCCTCTTCCACCGCTCTCGCTCCCCGCCTCGTCGACAGTCTCACCAGACAAGAACTCCACGAGGCCCTCGACCATGCCCAGTCCATCATCAACCTCGAGGACCCCAACCAGCCTGCCACATATTGGCTCACCGATAGCCGCGGGCAATGGCTCTGCACCGCGCCGTACACCGAGGTCGAGATTACTCGGCTTCGTGAGGCTGTCGGAGGGGACGAAAGTCCCTCACCTCGACTTGATGCTGTCCACGTTGAAGAAGCAAAAGAACAAAGCCACGCTGCGATGGGAGGAGTGGATGAAGACCTGGTCGTGGAGGGAGCCTGCAGAGGATTGGTGCCAACGGCAGCTGGCAGCCACAGCGGCGCGGAGGGCTTGCATCCTCATCCGACGCTGACAGCACACCAAGATGCTGAGAGGGCGGTGTACGAAGCTGTCGAAGGAACACTGAGGGAGTGGTACCCAGCTGAGCAGCCGTACCTCATCACTGCCACCGATACTGACGACCCCCACAAGACCCCCTATGCCTGCGACACGATGGGGCGTCCACTATACCACGCCGGGGTCGTCGTTGACACAGAAGCTGCGCCCATGCCTGCAGTCCGTCTCCGATACCTCGGAGGTACCGCACACACCACACCCCATGGGTACAAACACAATCGGGGGGACGACTTCGTCCACTACCCCATCACTGACGCACAGGGGGTCACACACCAGGCCACCTTCGTCCAAGTCGTCGGGGGACCAGACCCCCTCGTACTCAGACTCGTGGACGACAGCGACAAGGTCTACAGTCACCCCCTCTACGCTGAGCCACAAGTCCGCGAGGCCGGTAAGCCCTACTACACCCCCGAGGACATGTACACCTTTGTCGGCGGGCACAGAAACCAACACTGCATGGATCGGGCGGTGAACGAGCTGAGGGACATAGGGCTTAAAGCTGAGTTGACCCGTTACCGCACCTACCAACACGAGGCTGAGAGGATGGAGCAGCGGCTGCACGCTCTCACCCAGGCTCTTGGTGGGGTGCAGGGGGAACTCACGAGGTGCAAGTTCAGGCTGGAGATGGCTAACGTATTGGATTGAGTCACGGAGAGGCAGGAGGCATGGGTCAGAGGGATTGGCCCCACTCGGCGCCACGGGCGTCGCAGCTGAAAAGGGGGTGGTGTTACGATCAAAGAAACGGACTCTTACTGTACGGATATGACCCCTCAGTAAGCAGTAATGTGTCATGGACTTAGCAGCATTAGTCAGTCATCATAGTATCACATGTCGGATACTATGACTCATTCCACATAGTAGTAGTAATAGGGTTCGAGCTATTTACGCTACTAGTCGCCTCGGATTGGAGGGGAGCTTTAAAGCATCCCTGTATCTGTACAAGTAGTAGAGCGGGAAGACCAAGGAGAGCCATCTTGGTCTTCTTTGAATCACTACCACCTCGACTTGCATTCCCTCGCTTGTCTCCCTTGAGCAAGTTGATCCGCTTACTGCCCAGTGAACTCGGAAGTGTCCTGGTGCAACAACAATGGTCACGAGACCATACAACGCAAGAAGTCCGAAGATCCTGAGGCCATCGTGCTCCACATTCCGCTAAGTCGTGAATGCCCTTTCGAAGTCTAAGTCAGACTTAACGCCGGTAGTGGTGTAACAGAAGAAGAGTTCGAAGTGGAGCGAATCCTCGGATCAAGGGCTTATGGCCGAGGGCGCAAGCTCCCATTCCTAATCCAGTGGAAAGGATTCCCCATGAGCGATAGTTCGTGGGAACCGCTCGAGAACGTTCAACATGTGCTTGACCTTATCGCCAACTTCTATCAGCATAATCCAACCACCAAAGGGGCTGGACGAAAGATATAAGAAGACACCCCATGAGCCCAAACCACGCATCCCCCCTTCCCTTGTCTTCCATATCATGACTTCCACTCCTATTGTCTCTAAACTACCCTTGCGCCCACCAGCGCAACTTATACTCGAACAACTGACTGTACCCTCACAGGATCAGGGTGTCCCCTTGCAGCCAGAGGGTTGCACACCGTACTCTGTAATCCTTAGTCCAGACCCCCCGATCCTGTCTCTGATAGCTCCCACCCTTGACCGCCTCGCGCAGGAAGAGGCAGCCACTTCATTGCTCACCCTCACCGCTCCACCCATCGACACTCCCATCACTGTACACATCCCCGCCATCCCTACTCCCCCTGAACCACAACCACAAACTCCACCACCACCTCTTGAACGCACATCACTCCCCCCATTCCCTCCCGGAATCGGTCACATGACCACACCCATGACACAACCCTGCCTTGTTGAACCCGACCCTACCTATGCATTCCTTGACGATGAAGAGACAGGAGAAGATGCCACCGATCTGGGACTTCCCTTCCTTCGCAATGACCCTGACCTCTCTTATCTGTACTTCCCACTGAAGGTCGGGGAGGCTGGATACCCAAAGCAAATCGCGCACTTCATCTATTACCGCAAGGACTATCGAGAGGTTGTTGGAACTATGGGAAGGGGACACCCATGTTACGTGCAGGCGATCTACTTACGAGGGGTGTATGAGGGGCAAATGCCCCAGCATGTCATGGACCAGCAGCTCGCAATGTTCCACCCGCATGACCCACAAGCCATATGCGTCAATGAGGTCCTGACGGAGATACGCAATGTTCGTCTTCACACAGATGTAGCGCACCTCCGGGACTGCTTGTTGTGGAAGGATGCAATCACTGCGCGCGAGTCCGAGCTTCGACGGATGGAGACGGACCTCACACGCAACCACTTCCATATGGACATGGATCTTGCAAGCGTGCAGAAGCGGTTGCAATATGTGCGTGCGATACCACTGATATCCGAAAAATATGACGAGTTCCAAGCCAAGTTTATATGCCCTCGCCCCACTCCTGATCCTATTCCCATTCCCCCACGCATCGGAGGACCTTGCAAGATGCTGCGCCTTCATGGCGAGGGCAGCAAGCATCCTCAAAAGTGCTTCCAATGCAAGTCGACGGACCATCTGATCGCGCAGTGCCCTCAACGGAGGGCCAAGCAGCCGTGTCAGTGGTGTGGGAGTCGCACCCATCAGTATGATGTATGCCTTATCCGTCAGATCTCTCCCATGTCACCCGCCTATTGTAACGCCACCACTGGCGTTAGTCCGACTTGGACACGAAAGGGCGTTCACGACTTAGCGGAATATCTCTTCGAGGTCACGTGACCTGATCACGGGATACACGGCGCTTATGGGCACGTGATCTGAGTATACACTAGGGCAAGTCGTGCCACTAGGTAATCCGATAATCGATGAAGACGACTTGCTCTGAAAGAGACAAGTGAAGCACGCATAAGGAGACGAATAGATGTGGTGAATTGAAGAAGACCAAGATGGCATATCTTGGTCCCCTCGAGCCACTATTTATACATGTGTGAGGTAGCTTTAAAGCTCCTCTCCAATCCGTACGACGAATAGCTAAAGTAGCTCGAACCCTACTACAGCTACTACTAGGAATGAGTCATAGTATCTAACATGTGATACTACGGCTGACTGATGCGTTTAAGTCCATGACACATTACTACTTACTAAGGGGTCATATCCGTATAGTAAGAGTCCTTTCCCCGCGTATCGTAACATCACCCCCTTTTCAGCTGCGACGACCGCGGCGCCGAGTGGGGCCTATCCCGCCGACCCAAGCTTCCTGCCTCTCCGTGATCCTATCCAACGTGTTCGCCATCTCCAACCGGAACTTACAGCGGGCGAGTTCCGCTTGCACCCCTCCGAGCACCTGTGCCAAGGCGTGAAGCCTCTGCTCCATCCGCTCGGCCTCATGTCAGTAGGCACGGAAGCGGGTTACCTCGGCCTTGAGCCCCACATCCCTCAACTCGTTCAGCGCCCGGTCCACCCTGTGCTGATTACTGTGTCCGCCGACGAGGGCGTATAGGTCTTCGGGGGCGTAGTGGGGCTTCCCCGCCTCGCGTACCTGAGGCTCCGCGTACAGGGGTCGACTGTAGACCTTGTCGCTGTCGTCGACGAGGCCGAGTACGAGGGGGTCGGGGCCCGCGACTACCTGGACGAAGGTCGCCTGGCGCGTTACTCCCTGCGCGTCGGTGATGGGGTAGTGGACGAAGTCGTCCCCCCGATTGTGTTTGTAGCCATGTGGGGCGGTGCGGGCGTTGCCCCCCAGGTAGCGGAGACGGACCGCGGGGAGTGCTCGGTCCTCGGTGTCGACGATGACTCCGGCGTGATACAAGGGTCGTCCCGTGGTGTTGCAGGCGTATGGGGTTTCGCGGGGGTCGTCAGAGTCGGTAGCCGTGATAAGGTAAGGCTGCTCAACTGGGTACCACTCCTTTAATGTTCCTTCTACCGCCTCGTACACTGCTCTCTCAGCATCGCGATGTGTTGTCGGCGTCGAATGAGGATGCACGCTCGTCGTGCCGCTGCTGCCGCCAGCTGTTGCTGCCTCCACTGATCCGCGTGCGGTCTCCAGGGGCGGTTCTTCATCCACTCCTGCCACCGCATCGTGGCTGGCGTCTTCTTCCTCTTCTTGCTGCTTGACTCGGACTGGGAGAGGTCGAAGTGGGGGACTCGCAAAGAGTCCGACAGCTGCGCGAAGCCGAGTAATCTCGGCCTCCGTGTACGGCGCGGTATTGAGGCGGTCTCCTCGGCTGTTGGTGAGCCAGTAGGTGGCGGGTTGGTCGGGCTCTTCGATATCGATGATGGACTGCACATGGGTGAGTGCCTCGCGGAGTTCTTCGTGGGTGAGGCTGTCGGCGAGACGGGCAGCGAGAGGGGTGGTAGAGGAGGTAGTGGAAAGGGACATTGTTGGTTGAGTGAGGAGTCCAGTGTGAAGGGATGGGGTTGATTTAGCGTTGCTCATCCGGTTTATATGTGTCCCGGCGGTGGTTGAACTTCGTTCGTACTCTGCTATGGCTTCATCAGCGAATACGTCATCCCCGTTGACCCACTGGTTCTCCGAGTCCAGGTACCCCTTCCATTTCACGAGGTACTGCAATTTCTTGTTCCGGCCGAATTTCCTGGAGTCTAGAATGCGCTCCACTTTGTACTCCTCTTGTCCGTCTACCAAATCTGGTGGTGGGCGCTGGAAGTTCTTCCCATGCATGGGCGTTTCGCGATAAGGCGTGAGCAAATCGATGTGGAATACTGGGTGGATACTCCACTGCGTGGGAAGTTGGAGTTGATAGTTGACTGGTGATAAGACTCGTGTGATTCGGAATGGTCCGTGCCGTCGTGCCGCGAGCTTGGCCGTCGGTTGATTGGTTCAGAGATGTCGTCCTTCTAACCATACTTGGTCTCCTACCTGATACTTGGGCGTATCTCGGTGCTTGATCCATAAGGATTGTGCCTTTTTGATGAGGTTCTGGGCTTCTTTCCGTGCGTCTCGGAATTGTTGGAGCCTTGTGAGTACCTGGGGAATAGGCGACGGTTTATCGATCCAATCAGCGCGGGGGTTGTATCCCATCAGGAGCGAAAATGGAGACTTCCTTGTCGCCTCGTGGGGCCAGTTGTTATGCGCAAACTCTGCCATTGGTAGGAATCGCACCCAGTTATCTTGACGTTCGTTGGTCCAGAACCGCAGGTATTGTTCTAGCCACTGATTGGTGCGCTCTGATTGTCCGTCCGTTCGGGGGTGATATGCCGTGGAGATGTTTTGGTAGATGCCGAGGATTCGGCATAATTCGCGTGTGAACTTTGATGCGAATCTCGGGTCGCGGTCGCTGATAATTTTCGCCGGTAATCCAAATCTCCGAAATACGTGAGTGACGTACAACGCGGCGGTTTCTTCCGCGGATATTTCCTCGTTGCAGGGAATGAATACTGATGCTTTGGTGCAGTCGTGGTCAGTTATGGTGAGGATCGAATCGTATCCCTGTGACTCCGGTAATTTAGTGATGAAGTCGAGAGCGATGACTTCGAATGGCTTAGCGTCAGGTGTCGGCGTGATGGGCACTAGTGGGGCTCGCGTCGGGCGGTTGTTAACCTTGTGGCGTTGACACTCTGCGCAGCCTTGAACGTACTCGGTGACGTGTTTCAACATGTTTGGCCACCAGTGGTCGCGCTCGATGATCCTCGCAGTTCGCTTGATTCCCGGGTGACCGTAAACGGGGGGATCGTGATGGTTGGCGATAACCGTGCGGATTTCCTCTGGGTTTCCGGTGATTACTCGTGCGCCTTGGTGGTACCAGACCCCATCGATCTTTTTGAGCTTGTGCGGGTCTACCCAGGGGCGTAGAATGTTTTCGTTTTGTTCGTGGGTTTCCGGCGACTGCGTGGTGACGGTTCGTACGAATACCTTCTCGGGTAAGACAACGACTCCCTCGTTGTCCCTTTCCCCCCAGTCGTAGTCGGGTCTTCGCGATAGAGCATCTGCGCGTCCGTTGTTGGTCCCTTTGATGTGGTGGATCTCGAAGTCGTATTCCATGAGTTCTAGGACTTCTCAGGCTACTCGGCAACTTATCTTCTGCGGTGTCTTCCAGTGTGTAAGGTTGAGGTGGTCGGAGAAGATTTTGATTTTGTGCGGTGAGCCCGCCAGGAACGGTCTCCAGTGTCGCAGTGCCTTGACAATCGCCAGAAGTTCCAAGTCGTAGATGTCGTAGTTGCGTTCCGCTTCGTTTAGGGTGGCCGAGAAGTAACTGAGGGGGTGTCTTTTCCCGTCTTGCTTTTTCTGCAGGAGTACTGCGCCTACTGCGTATCCCGATGCGTCTACTTCGAGTTCGAATTGGTCTGTCAGCGTGGGGTGTGCGAGTACCGGTTCGCTTGTGACTAGGCGTTTGAGGGTTTGGAAAGCCGTTTCTTCGTCTTTGCCCCACGTCCATTCTGCGTCTTTGCGTGTGAGTTTGTTGAGGGCTCGTGCGTATGTGGTGAAACCGCGAATGAAGAGGCGGTAAAAATTGCAGAAGCCCAAAAAGGAGCGTACGTCTTGTACCTTCGTGGGTGTGGGCCAGTCGCGTATACCAGCAATTTTTACGGGATCCATGCGAGTCACCCCCTTTTCAAGAATTACCCCCAGGTAATCCATTCGCGGTTGGTGGAAGGTGCATTTGGACGGTTTGAAGTACAAGTCATGGTCCAGTGCTACTTGAAGTACTGCGCAGACGGCATCGATGTGTGCTTGAAGGCCTGCGTGTTCGAGCGTTGCGATTCCGATGTCGTCCATGTAGACACGGATAATCGTTCCCATTGCCGCAAAGGCTCGGATTGTGTCGCCTAAGATGTCGTTCATCATGTTCTGGAACGTTGCGGGTGAGTTTGTGAGTCCGAAGTACATAACAAGTGGCTCAAAAA
The DNA here is from genome assembly GCA_021524915.1 of Lactarius akahatsu. Lineage (NCBI taxonomy): Eukaryota > Fungi > Basidiomycota > Agaricomycetes > Russulales > Russulaceae > Lactarius > Lactarius akahatsu. The sequence continues at coordinate 83,632 of JAKELL010000126.1, read as the reverse complement.
GTCTGTATTTCGTTTTGAAGGCTGCTTTGTACTCATCCCCTTCCTTGATGCGTATGTTGTTGTACCCCCATCGGACATCGAGTTTGGTGAATATGTGCCCGTCTCCCAGGTCGTTGATGAGTTCCGACATGATGGGTAGTGGGTATTGGTTGCACACCGTGCATGCGTTAATCCTTCGATAATCTTGTACCGGTCGTAGTTTGCCGTCCTTTTTCTTGATGAAGAAGAATGACGAGGCGTATGGCGATTTCGATGGGCGAATGTACCCTAGTTTGAGTTGCTCGTCTAGCCATTCGCGCAGTTGTCCGTCTTCGTCCTGTGACATTGGGTAGATCTTGCAGTCGATGCTTGGAGGCGCGCCTGGTTTAAAGTCGATTGCGTGGTCCCATGGTCGCGACGGTGGAAATCGGTGTGAGGCTTCTTCACTGAAGATTTTTGCAAAGCGTTGGTATGGTTCGGGGAGGGTTGCCACGACGGTGTTTTGGTTGGCGGCTATGGCGAGCTCGGTAGCCGTGGTACGTATCTGGCATTCTTCCTCAAGCTCTTGGACTACGTCTTCGGCTTCTTCTTGGGTCATTGCTTTAGCGATGGTGGTTTGCATTTCTGTGGGGTTGATCGATCGGAGTACCACCGGAAGGGCCCCTTCGTGAATGGTGGCGTGCGCCCAGCTGATAGTCGGTTCGTAGGTGGCTAGCCATGGGTATCCGAGGACTAGGTCCTCGTTTCCTATGTCGGTGACTAGAAATCTCATAATTTTTGAGACACCATTGGTCTGGACGTCTAGGTCTATAAAATGAGTAATAGACCCAGCTTTGTTTTCCGTATTGTCAATGTTCCATATTTTCTTTGGTTTCTCAAGGGTTTGTAGCCCAAGACCCATGCGTTTGGCGAATGCGGGTCGTATGAAGTTGTCGGTAGCTCCTGAGTCAACAAGCCCTTTGATGTCGGCCATGGAGTAACTGGTGCGAATCGAGACTGGAATTCGTAGCGAACGGTAGCGAGTCATGATTACAGAGTTACAATTGACTGCCCTCACCCAGGCCGTTGGGTTTAGGCGTCCTGAAAACCCTCTTGGGTCCAGAGATCCTTGAATACGAGGTCCTTGACCTCGTCGCTAGCTCCTTTCAGTGTTTCCATCCACCCCCTGGCTTGTTCTTCTGGTGTGGCCTCCGCGCGGCGTACCGTCGCTGGTTCTTGACTATAGTAGTCGGTGTCTGTACTTCGACTTGTGCTTGCTCATGGTGGAAGATGTTGTCTCGGTTTTCTGGGGCGCGTACACTCTCGTGAGAAGTGGCCGGGATTGTTACAGTTGTAACAGATAACTTCCCTCATATCTCGACGTGTTCCGCTTCCCCGGTTTTGCCCTGGTCCTCCTCTTGGCTGAAAGGGCGGTTTTTGGTAGCTGCCTCGATTTGGATCTCCTACTTCTGCGAGGCGGGCGCGAGTTCTGTCCGCCGATGTGTCCATGGCATTCGGATCGTGACGTGGTGGTGGGAATCTGGGTGGCGCCCATTGCGGGGTGTACCCCTGGTTTTGCTGTAGTTGCGGTGGGGGCGTACTGCGGGGTGTTGTGTTGAGTCCTAGGCGAGCACGTAGATGGATGTATTGTTTTTGTCGCTTCAGCGCCGCTTCCTTCCATTCGTTGAAGGTTTGAGGGTCGTCCAACTCGTATATTTTTGTGAAAAGGGCCCTCGGTAGGCCCGCCGTGAATCGGTCCAGTGTTTGGCGGTCGTTGAGGCGATAATCAGCCTTCCGTGCCAGTTGTTCAAAGTTGGTGACGTACGAGTCAATATCGTCCCCGATCATTTTGAACCCTTTTGCCAGGGTGGCTTGCGCTTGTTCCTGTTCTAGGACGTTTGAGAAGCGATCAGAAAATCCCGCCGTCAATGTATCCCATAGAAATGGGTCGTATCGGTTGCGCCCGTGGTGCAGCTCGTTGTTGAGCCATTGGAGGAATCCGAGTGTCCAATTAGACACTCGTGGTCCTTTGACGAATCCCAAAAACAGTAGGCATCGTCGATAGACGTTGGTCATAATCGGCGCTTCTGAGTTTTGTCCCCAGTAAATGTGCCACTGTGTGAGGAATGACTCGTACTCATCTCAGTTTCCGTCGAATATGTTCGGGGGTTCTCCCACGAGTTTGTCTGCTCCGTGTGGTGCTCCATGAGCGAGTCCTGCAGCTGGTGGTGGCGGCGGTGGTCCTCCTCCGAAGGGATCTCCTCCCCCTCCTCCTCCGAATTGGGGTTGCCTACTCCCATGTGGTGGTCTTCCGCCTCCTGGCAGTCCTTGGCCGAAGTTTCCTCCGGGTCTTCTTGGTGGTGCTGGTCCTCCTGCCCCTGGTGGTGGGTCGGGTACGTCTGGTCCTACCGCTCTGAATATGGCGGCGTCGTCTGCGGTCATGCGGTGTCCTGTAGTTGGGTTGATGGGGCACAGATAGGATTCGGCTTCTTCGGTGATCCTTCTGGCTTCTTCAAGAGCTAGTTCTTCTTGAGTAGTTGTTGCGGTTGCCATGTCTGCGGGTGGGTGGACTTCGATGTTTTCGGGTTCGTTGATGCGTAGGGACTCAGCTGTCTGTATTATTTCTCCTACTTCGGATTCTTCGTCGTTGTCAGTTTCTTCGTCGTCTCCGCTGGTCTCGGATGGTGCAGGGGTTCTTGGCTCGGAGGTGCTAGGTTCTTGTTCTGGTTGCCCGTCGATGCGTCCCCACTCTTCGCGTGTGGGTAGGTTTCTGGAGTCGATGTCGCAGTTGTAGTTTCTTCCTGCGGGCCGTACTGCATCGTAGCGATTGTCTATAGGGTTCCACGTAATCTCAACCCAGCACAAATGGTCAAAGTTGAACTCAACGGGGCTGTATCGGGTTGGCCCCGATGCGAAGTCTACAAAGTACCCGGTTTCTCCTCGGTACTCTCTCCACCTAGCCGCTCCTAGGAATTGTGTTGGTACGTTGCGGTCTCCTCGTCGTTCGAGGGAATAAGTCTGAAAATCTCTCCACTGGTCTCGAGTTGTGAACGCCACGTTGGAAGGATCTTGGTCTTAATGTAACGCCACCACTGGCGTTAGTCCGACTTGGACACGAAAGGGCGTTCACGACTTAGCAGAATATCTCTTCGAGGTCACGTGACCTGATCACGGGATACATGGCGCTTATGGGCACGTGATCTGAGTATACACTAGGGCAAGTCGTGCCACTAGGTAATCCGATAATCGATGAAGACGACTTGCTCTGAAAGAGACAAGTGAAGCACGCGTAAGGAGACGAATAGATGTGGTGAATTGAAGAAGACCAAGATGGCATATCTTGGTCCCCTCGAGCCACTATTTATACATGTGTGAGGTAGCTTTAAAGCTCCTCTCCAATCCGTACGACGAATAGCTAAAGTAGCTCGAACCCTACTACAGCTACTACTAGGAATGAGTCATAGTATCTAACATGTGATACTACGGCTGACTGATGCGTTTAAGTCCATGACACATTACTACTTACTAAGGGGTCATATCCGTATAGTAAGAGTCCTTTCCCTGCATATCGTAACACCTATATCGATCCGGATGACCGCCCTAGGTGGTGTGGTAAGTGCCTACGGTATGACGCGAGGCACGAAGAGATCCACTGCCCCCAGTACAAGCAGTGCCGGGAATGTGGTGAGCGAGGTCGACATATGTTCTTGCGTCGTCACACCTGCCCCCGCCCCCCCTCACCAATCCCCGACACTGTACCAGTTGAGGATGACTGGTACTACACCAGCAACTAGTTGAAGTTGTGGCGACTTCGAGTTTGACGGGGGGGTAATGTTACGATTTTCGCCTTACTGTATGATATGCCCGACTTGCTTTCTTATCTTGCCCCGCACTCGCGTGTACTTTTACCCACAATCCGCTTCGATTCACTTCTCAGCTTCTATCTCGCACCGACCCCATGACTGTAGGAAACCCGGGTCTATGACTTCTGGAGCCCGTTGATGTCATTTGAGTCCCACGTGCCCCCGCGGGATCCACTTATACTTCTTATGGCTTTTCCCTTCATGTCTCCTTATTAGTTTGCTAGGGCCAGTACCCTAGGATTGCGCCATGTGTTTGTACAATACAAACACTCTGTACTAGTATATAAATCACGCCCTACATAGCTTGTACAGCAGACTTGACTTCTTGTGTAATACCACATCGTCTTTGCCTCACAAACCCATTTGACTCGCCATTGCACTTGAGTCCCCCGTTTCGCTCGCTTCTTCACTTGAGCCCTGACTTTCCCCTATTATCCTTGTGTCCCTGGGAGACCAAGTGATACTTGTTCACCACCAAACTGAACCTTAACCAGTTCACGCTTTACTGATCCCGTTGACTTGCTGAAGTACACATCATACTTAATGCCCCTGTGGTGGCATTACACTGGGGATACAACAACATATGAGTTAAACCAGGCGACGAACACAAAGCAGCCTTCAAAACCAAGAGAGGGTTCTTCGAACCCCTGGTAATGTACTTCAGAATGATGAACTCCCCAGCAACCTTTCAAAACATGATGAACCACCTCTTTGGACCCATTATCGAATATCACAAAAAGAAGGGGACCATCATTCACGTCTACATGGACGACATAGGTGTCGCAACGGCAACAACAGAACAGGCACACACTGAAGCAATCCACGACATACTAGATCTACTGGAACAACACAAGTTATACCTCAAGATCAAAAAATGCACCTTCCACTCCGACTCCCTCGATTACCTGGGGGTAATCATTAAAAAGGGGGTGATCCACATGGACCCTGTCAAAATTTCTGGAATTTGCGAATGGCCAATCCCCAAAAACGTCAAACAGGTGCGATCATTCCTAGGGTTCTGCAACTTTTACTGTGCTTTCATCTGAAATTTTGCCACACACGCATGTCCACTCAACAAACTTATGCGCAAGGACTCAGAATAGCTATGGGGAATGGAACAGCAACAGGCATTCGACAAACTTAAAACATTGGTAACCGAAGAACCCATGCTCAAACACCCAGAACTCAACAAACCCTTTGAACTAGAAGTCGACACATCCAGATACACAGTAGGAGCAGTACTACTCCAACGCAACACAGGCAACAAACGCCACCCAATCGCCTACTACTCAAACACCCTCAATGCGGCAGAATGAAACTACGACATCTACGACCTGGAGCTACTGGCAATCGTCAAAGCGCTAAGGAATTGGAGACCTTACCTCGCCGGATCCCCACACAAGATCAAAGTGTTCTCCAACCACATGAACCTGCAATACTGGAGATCCCCGCAAAAGATTAGTAGACGAGTGGCCAGGGAAGTACTGGAACTCTCGGAATATGACATAGAGATTCACCACATTAAAGGCACTCCAAATGGAAGAGCGGACACCCTATCATGAAGACCTGACTACAACCAAGGGGAACACAACAACGAACACATCACCATACTCCCCGACCACATATTCGTCAGGGCAGCAGAGATCGACACAACGGAGAACCCCACTCATGCCAGCCCAATGATCACTATCGCCAAAATGCAACTCGCACACCCAGTATACACCCAGGATAACGATACAATTGCAAAATGGGTAGACCCACACAAACTCAAATGCATCGAAAACACATGGTACAAGGATGGACGACGCATCGTCACAGGGGATGCCCACGAACAGAAACACATCATACAAGCCCATCATGACACCCTAGCCTACGGACATCCCAGAATCAGCCGAACAACCAAGTTAATTGAAAGGTACTACTGGTGTCCTCGACTTCGACAAGAAACACAGGACTATGTCAAGGGATGCGCCGACTGTCAACGAATCAAAGTCAACAACTGGCCAACGCACGCCCCTCTACAGCTGATATTCCTGAAACCGGAAGCAACCCTGTTCGAGACCATAGTGCTAGACTTCATCACAAAGCTACCACAAGCAGACGGATGCGACTCCATACTGACAGTAATGGACCACAACTGCTCTAAAGTGGCAATATTCATCCCGTGCCTAGAAGAAATCAGCACCAAAGGGATTGCAGCCCTGTACGTAACACATGTTTTTCCTCAATTCAGACTACCAGCATGCATCATCAGCGATTGAGACCCCAGATTCGCATCAAAATTCACCCGCGAACTATGCCGAGTACTTGGCATCGAACAAAACATCTTGACAGCATACCACCCAAGGACTGACGGCCAATCGGAACGCACCAACCAATGGCTAGAACAATACCTAAGATTCTGGGTCAACAAATGACAAGACAACTGGACCCGCTACCTACCAATGGCAGAATTCACACACAACAACTGGCCAAACGAATCCACCAGGGAGTCCCCCTTTAATGTCCTCATGGGGTACAACCCATGCACTGACTGGATCGACCGACCATCCCCTATCCCGCAGGTAGCACTATGCACCCAACAATTCAAAGAGGCTAGAATGCGTGCTCAGGAACTGATGATCAAAGCGCAGCAAGGGTGGATCAAACACAAGGACACCCCAAAATACCAAATCGGGGACCTTGTATGGCTCAAAGGGTGCCACCTACGTACCAACCAGCCAACCGCAAAACTCACGCCCAGAAGACATGGCCCGTTCCAGATTGTCCAGGTGATGTCCGCAGTCAACTACCATCTAGACCTTCCCATGCAGTGGAGCATCCACCCAGTGTTCCACACGGACCTCCTAACCCCATACCGCAAAACTCCCACACATGGCCCCAACTATCAGCACCCACCACCGGATTTGGTCAACGGGGAAGAAGAATACGAGGTTGAGAAGATTCTAGACTTGCAGTGGTTCGGCAGGACAAAGAAGTTGCAATATTTGGTCAAATGGCGGGGATACCCGGACTTGGATAACCAGTGGGTCTTGAAGGATGACGTATTCGCAGACAACACGATTCAGGAATTCAAACGTTCAAACCCTGCCAGAGAAGCACATATAAGCGCAGGGAAAATCCAAGAGACATCCCCATTCCTCTCTCCTTCCCTTCCACATACTCATGTCCTCCCCTCGAGTCCAAGTCCACTATGTCCTCGACGACCTACTCCCCATATCCATCTAGCCTACCCTCATCGTTCAGGACGCACCACCATCACCCCTGTCGCTTCCCCAGTCCATTCACAATGGAGGAAGTCGTCCACCTACCCCCGTACCATCCCTCCTTCCTTCGCCAACCCCTACCAGAGTTGGTTCAAGAGATCCTTCACTGACCAACATGTCGACGACCACCCAACCCGATACAGATCAAGCTGCGGTTCAAGAGGATCAGGAGTTCGACCAGTACCTATCGGAGGAACATTGCCCTCTACACAAATACCTCATCTACGGCAACCACCTCACCACCATGCACAATGAAACCCCGCCGCTATGCACCACCAACGGGGAGCCCATCCTTATGCCAAAAACTACTCAACCCCAGATCCACTGCTATCGTGCGGAGGAACACAGCCCGGTTTCCCAACGCAAAGTGGAGACTCCTCCACCTGTCGGGTTCCAACACAACAGGGGAGTACATTATATCCCTTTCCAGATCCGCAATGCTCAGGACCGCCTGCACCCAGCTCGCTATACGCAGCTCATCCTCATGGCGGACCCGTTCGTCCTCGCCTACCAGAGGGGCAGTGACCAGCAGTACGGGAAGCCGGTGCACGCCACCCCCAACTACAACTATCCCACGGACTCCCACTATTACGACGACAACCTGATCTTCTTAGATCGGCGCAGCTCCATGTGCAAGTCAGTCAACCGTGCCCTCGTGGGCATGAAAGACCTCACCCTCACCACAGAGGTCCACCGCTACCACCACGCACAAGCAGGGTACGAGGCCAAGGAGGCAGAACTGATGAAGAAAATGGACAAGTTGGACAAGATAGCATGGGTAAGGAGGGACTGCGTGCTCCGACTCCAGCAAGCCAACGCAATCACCCGCATCGAGGCAGAGTGGGACTTGTACCATCCAGGGATACAGGTGGGGTTGGAAGTTGTGGAAGAGAGGGAGGCCGCCCAGTGTGGTCAGGCTGGGGCCTCAACCATAAAAAGGGGGTGATGTTACGATTCGGACTGATCAGCATGGGAAGTGGACACTGACATACAAGCTATGACACCCTCGTCAGCAGTATATTGTCATGGACTTGTGAATCAGTCAGCAGGGTAAGTTCCAGCGCATGTGATTGTACGATAATGGATGGGATCTCGCTGTGACTCATACTAGGATAGTTGTATTAGGGTTTACTCTACTTACGCTATTGGCTAGTCGTTTCGAAGCGGCGCTTTAAAGCCCATGAGTATCTGTATAAGTAGAGTAGCCAGAAGACCAAGAATGGCATCTTGGTCTTCTTCAATACCACCATCATTACTCGTCATCTCTAGGGCCCTCCCCCTTTAAGTGAGTCTGTCCAGTATATCCCCTTAGACCAGGGATCCTAGTGACTTATCCCGAGTGTCTCCCGTGACCAGTGGAATATCCTGTCGGCACCACAGCCCACAAGATTCACCTGTACCGCAACAAACATGTCGCATCACCGCACCACACCTTCTACATCCTTGACGGTCCTAATTGGACTTACGCATGTTACATTGACGAGGTACCCGCTGGGATACCTACCCTTGAAGTCCTTCATGCATACTTTGGGCAAGACGGATGTATCCTACCTCACCCCGCCTTCTACGCTGATTCCCCTGCGAACAGAAACTTCTTCCAACGAAGGGTTGCCACTACTCGAGAAGCCTAAGTCAGGCAAGCATTCGTGGTAAACACTACACAATCAAATATCTATCTGAGGAGTTCAAAGATGCATCTAAGTGCAGACATCCTGACCATTTTCTATGTGTGACATGTCCAACCAATTAATTACACCTTGTATTGATGGGTATCTTTATGAGTTCAGGGTGCCTATCATGTGTTGAAGTGCAGAACTAATGAGCGAAGAGTTAATAGCAGGGAGCTAAAGACAAGTAACTTCAGAGGGTGAAGGAACTCTTATAGCAATACTACTACACACCTAAAGACAAGTACTAAAGACGTCTGTGAGTAAAAGGAAGTGTAGAGTAAAAGAGAAGGGACTTACACTTCAGAGGGTGAAGGAACTCTGAAGTGTAGAGGCGAAAACAGCAGTCCTTATATACAGGACGCTTAGCTAAGAATGTTGCGCAGCAATGCACGCAGTGTACAGGTAGACCCTTACCTGTGTAGAGAGCTTAGACAAGGCTTAGAGTGAAGCAGAGGAAGCTCAAGGTGGGGTGGAGAGAGATGTGTATAGGTACTCACTCCTACAGTAGGATTTATATACTCTATGGTCCACCCATGTCCATTTGGGGAAAAGTGATGAGTAGAGGCGTCCACAATATCGCATTTTCAGTGTCACCTAATGTCTAATCACCAGTGGACTCAGAATAATCCCTTAAGGGGATTCTGTACATATACTGTATGACTAAATACTCTGAATTATGTGTATAGCATAACTAATTGTACTGTCATTCCTACATGATGAGCCTTATAGTAGGTATTATGGCTCAACAAAGAATGGTCTGTGTGCACAGGTGATCCAAACACAATACAGGTGGTCTGTGTGCCAGAGGGAGAAATGCCATTGGAGGGCAGAGAACAATAGCTGCCTAAAGCAGACAATACCGGTATCTTAACAATGAAGAACAATAAGAGCCATATATGACTCTGACAATAAAGATAAACAAAAGCGGTCTGTAAGAGTCCAGCCAAGTCCAAATCAGTCCATAAGGGACAGATACCATATTTAGTATATGGGATGACTCAATCATATCACACAAGACATGTGACATAGGTTGCGTCTCAACATCCCTCCATGATAGAGGCAGTCCATATCTAAGATGGTTGTTTTTAGAGCCAAGAGTTGTACAGAAGTTCAGGATTGAGGTTGAATCTTTTTAGTCCTAATAAAGGACTATCTTCTTCAGAGTAGATAATGTTCAATCCGAAATGGTTTCTGATGAACAGCATACATAGAGATCATACTCACAGTGGCAAAGGTGACTGTGGTGAGATATGAAGGTAAGCTGGAATGCAGCAACAGAGTAGATCTTGCAGGTGAAGCAGATGGGTGTCTGGCACACAACAGATGAGAACTGATAATATTACAGGAGAGGAGACATACCTGGCACACAACAGATGAGAACTGATGTGGACCAGGAGCGTACAAGCTGCACTACTTATACAAAATACATGTTACGATTCTCATCTTTCTGTACGATAGGTCTTATCTGCTTATCTGTCCGGTCTCGCATTCACATGTACATTTACCTACGTTCCGCTTCGATTCGACCTCCGACTCTTATCTCGCACCAGCCTCATGACCGTAGGGAAGCCAGGGCTGTGACTTCTAGAGTCCGCTGACGTCATTTAAGCCCCGCGTGCCCCCGCGGGATTCCCTTGTACTATTCATAGACCTTCCTTTCACACTTCCTCATTAGCTCGCTGGGGCCAGTACCTCAGGATCACGTCATATGTTTGTACCGCACAAACATCCTGTAGTAGTATATAAGTCACGCCCTGCCTAGCTTGTACGGTAGACTTGACTTCTTGTGTAATACCACAATCGTCTTTGCCTCACGAACGCCTTTGACTCACCATTGCGCTTGAGTCCCTCTTCGCTCGCTTTTTCGCTTGAGCCCTGAATTTCCGCTATTATCCTTGTGTCCCTGGGAGACCAAGTGATACTTGTTCACCATCGAACTGAACCTTGACCGGTTCACGCTTAGCCGATCCCGTTGACTTACCGAAGTACACGTCGTACTTAACGCCCCTGTGGTGGCGTTACATTAAGTCAAGTCTCTCACAGTGGCGACGTCCAGTCGCAGCCGAACCAAGTTTAGGCCCGAATATATTGACCGCCTTAGCTCAGACGACCTATCAGATAGAGTTAAAGGAACCGCGGTCTGGGCAGAACACAACGGAGTCGAAGGGTACTTCATCTTTGACCCCTCAACACGATCATATCGACAGATCCATTACCTCGACGACAGGCACCTCTGGGCCTTTATTGAATATTCCCCATCTGAAGGAGCATGGTACACTACAGGACCAGTACCCCTCAACCTGAACACCGGACCTTTGGGATCCTCCAATCCTTCAGGCATCGCTATCGATCCTCCCAGTACCCCATCCCCGAGCATACTTGTGCCAACAACCAACCTTCCCACCTCGGCATTCCCATCGTACTCTATGGCCCAACAAGGACAAGCGTCCGCAAGCACCACCCTCACAAGTGGGGGAGGAGTACCCAGCGGAAGTGGAGCGCCCACCGGAGGAACTCCCGCCAGCGGTGGCGGTGGCGGTGGACTGGCACCAGCCGGAGGACCCGCACCAGCCCCCGGTGGCAATGGCTGCCTGGGAGGAAACCCCCCACCTGAGTTTGATGGGAATCGAGAAAAGAGCAAGGCGTTCCTATGCGCCTTTAAATTGTACTGTGGAATGAACCCAACGGTGGACCTGCTTGCGATACCCGGGCAACGGGCCATGGCCTTCCTCTCCTATATTCGAGGGCCGCTCGTCGATGACTGGGTTGACGAGCAGATGAGATGGCTCGAAGACCAAATAGCGGCAGGAGTCCTACGAACCCAAAACAACCTCTGGAACGAGGTAGAAACCCGGTTCCTGCAGGCATATACCGACACTGCGGAACAGACGAAGGCCCGTAAAGCCTTACAGACGTTAGCAATGAAAGGAGAGGACGTCGACTCCTACATCGCCCAGTTTGACAACCTGACCACGAAAGCCGGCTATGGACCGGACGAAGCCACAACACTGGAGTTATTCCAAGATGGACTCCCGAACCAGTTAGTTATTAATGCCATCTGTTTCCAACACCCCGTTACGTGGGAAGATTGGAAACGAGCCGCTCGACTACAACAAGCTGAGTACTTGGTTTTGAAGGACCAACTCGGCAAGAACCGCCCCCCGCGTCAAAAGAAGGGAGGGCATAACCGCGAACAGTGGGTACAAGCCCTCAGTAAGAACCGCGACCCAAATGCCATGGATGTTGGACGCGCCCGAGCCTCCGTGGCTCTCACCGACACGGACCGAATCCAACTTCAAAAGGAGGGGCGCTGTTTTAGATGCCGCGCTACAGGGCACATCTCGCGTAACTGCCCACAAAAGGGCACTCGAATTGCTACATCCTCCACGACCGTCCAACCAACTCCCATCCCCACTTCCTCGACCATACCAACTCCCACCGTCACTACTGTCGCCATACAATCTAACCGCGTACTTTCGACGGAAGAGCAGGCTGAAACACAGATCGCTGCGATGAAGGCGCAACCCCAGGAGGTACGAGACCTCATGGTAGAAAAACTGTTTGTGAAGGAGGATTTTCTCGACGCTTGAACCCGACGGCCTGGGCTAGAGCACTCAATGTAAACGTGTACCATAGCAGATACCGATCCATGCAAATTCCAGTACTCTTTAAATCTGCACACACGACGGCCGAACGACAAGTACTCCTAGATTCAGGAGCAACGGACAATTTTATCTGCGCCTCACTTCTGAAACGGCTGCAGATTGGAACACGTGATGTCACGCAACCAATACGCATTTGGAACGTGGACGGAACTCACAACCAAGACGGAGCAATCACCCAATATACCGATCTGAACGTCCGTACCGGAAACGATACTAAAGCACTTCGCTTCCTAGTAACGAACTTGGGAAGGGACGAAGTCATACTGGGTTACCCATGGTTCTTGGCGTTCGAACCCCTTGTAAAGTGGGGAGAGGCGACGCTGAACGAGGACTTCCAACCAGTTGTCATATCCAGCCTCCAGTCATTGGACGAAGCCACGCCCGTAGAAGCATCCATACGGGCGTTGGAGACGTATCAACTCGATGAGGAGGCTTGGGAACAGATTGCGAACGACGACCAAGAGCCATGTGTGGCGTTACTACGAAAAACCACGACGGCGTCTGAATTAGCACAGCAGGAGGCGGCCAAGCGAGAGGTACGCACCTTTGAAGAAATGGTACCACCAGAATATCGGCGGTATCGTAAGGTGTTCAGCGAGGAAGCATCCCATCGCCTCCCACCGAAGCGCCCGTGGGACCATGCCATCGACTTAACACCAAGCGCGCCCGCGACGATGGACTGTAAGGTGTACCCGTTGACCCAAGAGGAGGATAAAGCCCTCGACATATTCCTCGCCGAACAACTAGAGAGGGGGTACATTAGGCCATCGAAATCCCCATACGTCTCACCATTCTTCTTCATAAAGAAGAAAGACGGGAAGCTCAGACCCGTACAAGACTACCGACGACTGAACGAAGTCACCATCCGCAACCACTACCCGCTACCACTAATTCCAGAACTCATTGACAAAATTTGCGATGCACGGCTCTTCACGAAGCTGGACATCCATTGGGGATATAATAACATTCGCGTAGACGAAGGAGACGAGTGGAAAGCTGCCTTTAAGACGAATAAGGGAGCCTTCGAACCGCTCGTGATGTACTTCGGACTCACAAACTCCCCTGCAACGTTCCAAGCAATGATGGACTTCACGTTCCGAGGACCGGTATTAACGAATGAAGTAATCGTGTATATGGACGATATCCTAATCGCAACCATCGACGACCTCACACGTCATCGAGAACGAGTCCATCAGGTCCTGACCATATGTGAAGAGAACAACCTCTATATCAAACCAGAGAAATGTGAGTTCGAAGTACGTGAAACGGAATACCTAGGGCTTATCATCGGACATGGGAAGCTGCGCATGGATCCTGTAAAAGTACGAGGAATCCGCGAATGGCAACCCCCAAAAAGCCTTAAGGAAGTGTGCGCCTTTATCGGCTTCTGCAACTTCTACCGTTGATTCATCAAAGGATTTTCGACACTCGCACGCCCCCTCCATGACCTTACGAAAAAGGACACCCCATGGCACTGGGGGGCAGACCAACAACGCGCGTTTGAACGCATCAAAGACCAAATATGTCAAGAACCAGTCCTCCTCTCCCCCGACCTAGCAAAGCCCTTCGAAATGGAAGTGGACGCGTCCAACGTCGCCATTGGCGCCGTCCTCAACCAATTAGGAAGCGATCAAAAGCTCCACCCAGTAGCGTTCCATTCAGAGTCGTTATCCCAAGCTGAACGGAACTATGACATCTACGATCGAGAGTTGCTTGCAGTGGTCAAAGCGTTGCGCGCCTGGCGCACCTACCTCGTCGGCTCCCCTCACAAAATCATCGTACACACCGATCATGCCAACCTTCAGTATTGGAAGGAACCGCGAAAAATCAGTCGATGAGTGGCACACGAATTCCTAGAATTATCAGAATACGACTTCGTATTAAAGCACGTATCTGGAATTCGGAATGGTCGTGCAGACGCCCTATCTCGACGAGCCGACTACGCACCAGGCGACGGAGATAATGACGATGTCATCGTCCTCCCGGCAGACCGCTTCATCCGAGCCACAGAAATGTCAATGCACGACATGGACATTTGGACCCAAATAGTGCAGAACCTCAATGAATCACAAGTGCTGCACTGGGTTGAGCCGCACAGTCTGAAGAAGCACAGAGGATTATGGTGGAAAGGCGATGCTCTCGTCGTTATCGGGGATAACGATCTTAAGCGGGGGGTAATCACCTTTTTCCATGACACACCCGCAATGGGACACCCCGGAATCACAAACACCTACGAACTTTTACAACGAGACTACTGGTGGCCTAACATGCGCAAAGACGTCGAGGAGTACATCAAGGGCTGCGCCACATGCCAAGCCAACAAGATTAATCCCCACCAACAAAAACCACACCTATTCCCCATCACAACCGACCCAGACGCAGAACCCTTCGAAGTCGTAGCCATGGACTTTATTACAAAGCTACCACAGTCTCAAGGATACGACTCAATACTTACCATCACCGACCACGACTGCTCCAAAGCAGCCATCTTCATCCCGTGTAACGAAACGATCACAGCGGAAGGCGTAGCCTGGCTATACCTTCGCCACGTCTACCCCCATTACGGCATACCCCGAAAACTGATCACCGATCGAGACCCCAGATTTACATCTGCATTCATGACACAACTCTGCCAAGTTCTCGGAATTAGGCAGAACATCTCGTCGGCGTATCACCCTCAAACAGATGGGCAGTCAGAACGTACCAACCAATGGCTGGAACAATACCTACGCCACTGGAGCAACGTGCAACAGGACAACTGGGCAGAGGCCCTCCCTGTAGCACAGTTCGCACACAATGCGTGGCCCAACGCGACGACGAAACACTCCCCCTTCTCACTCATTATGGGGTGGGAACCACGCACCAACTGGGTCTCGAAACCCACGACCTCTCCCTCAGTTGACCAGCGGTTGGAAGATATGGGCAACTTCTGACAACATGCGCAAGATTGTATCAAACACGCCCAAGAACTCATGGCAAAGCGAGGGCGCACTCGCTTCATTCCTTATCAAGAAGGGGCGCAAGTGTGGTTAGAGGGGACAAACCTTAAAATGTTCTACCCCACTGCCAAGCTGGACCCCAAACGCCACGGGCCGTTCTGCATCAAGAAGGCCCTCTCAGCAGTGTCTTACAAATTAGAACTCCCGGAATCATGGAAGATTCACCCCGTGTTCCACGCCAACCTCCTCACCCCATATAAGGAAACAGAGCTACACGGGACAAACTTCACGCGACCCCCTCCTGACCTTATCGATGGAGAAGAAGAGTTCGGAGTGGAGCGAATCCTCGGATCGAGAATCCACGGCCGAGGGCGTAAGCTCCAATTTCTGATCCAATGGAAGGGATTCCCCGTATGCGATAGTTCGTGGGAGCCCCTCGAGAACGCCCGGCACGCACCTGACCTCATCGCCGATTTCTACCGGCACAACCCAACCACCGAAGGGGCTGGACGAAAGATATAAGAACACGCCCCGCAAACCCACATAACGCACTCCTCTCTCACTCCTCACACCATGACGACCACTCCTATTATGTCTAAGATTCCCTCGCGCCCACCGGCGCAACTCATACTCGAACAACTGACTGTACCATCGCAGGATCAGGGTGTCCCCTCTCAGCCAGAGGGTTGTACGCCGTACTCTGTAGTTCCTAGCCCTGCTCCTCCCGTCCTATCCCTCATCTCTTCCGCTCTCGATCACCTCGCGCGAGAAGAGGTCACCACGTCACTACTCACCCTAACCGCCCCACCTATTGACACCCCAATAACCGTACATGTCCCACTCGTCCCCACTCCCCCATTCCCTCCCGGAATCGATCACATACCCACACCAACCACCCAACCTCGCATCGTCAAGCCCGACCCAACCGTAGCCTTCCTCCAAGACGAGGAAGAAGAAGAAACTATAGACCCGGGACTCCCTTTCCTCCGTAACAGCCCCGACCTCATGTTCCTATACTTCCCCATGAAGATCGGGAACGCAGGATATCCGAAGCAGGTCGCTCGTTTCATCTACTACCGGAAGAATTACCAAGAGGTCGTAGGGACTATGGGCAGGGGACATCCTTGCTACGTACAGTCGGTCTACCTGCAGGGAGTGTACGAGGGGCAGCTCCCTTCGCACGTTACAGACCAACAACTTGCCATGTTCCACCCCCACGACCCCCGTGCCATATGCATCAACGAGGTCCTGACGGAGTTGCGCAGCGTCTGCATCCATGCGGATGTGTCTCGCCTCCGAGAATGCCTCTTGCGTAAGGACGCGATCGCGATTCGCGAGTCTGAGCTCCGACGGCTGGAGACAGATCTTACACAAGACTGTTTCCACATGGACATGGACCTCGCGAGCGTGCGGAAACGGCTGCAGTATGCACGGGTCATACCACTCATATCAGAGAAGTTCGACGAGCTTCAGGCCAAGCTCGTATGTCCGCGATCTACCCCCGAGGCCATCCCTATTCCCCCACGCGCCAGAGGGCCTTGTGAGATGCCGCGCCTTCAAGGGGAAGGCAGTAAGCAGCCTCGCAAGTGCTTTCAGTGCAAGTCCACAGACCATTTGATCACTCAATGCCCTCAGCGGAGGGCCAAACAGCCATGTCAATGGTGTGGAAGCCGCACCCACCAGTACGACGTATGCCTCATCCACCGGATCTCCCCCATGTCACCTGCCTACACCGACCCAGACGACCGCCCTCGGTGGTGCGGTAAGTGTCTGCGGTACGATGCCAGGCACAAGGAGATACACTGCCCCCAGTATGAGCAGTGTCGAGAGTGTGGTGAGCGGGGTCATCACCTCTTTTTACGTCGTCATACCTGTCCCCGCCCCCCCTCACCGATCCCAGACACAGTGCCAGTCGAAGACGACTGGTACTACACCAGCGACTAGTCGAAGTCGTGGTGACTTCGAATCTGACGGGGGGGTAATGTTACGATTCTCGTCTTTCTGTACGATAGGTCTTATCTGCTTATCTGTCCGGTCTCGCATTCACATGTACATTTACCTATGTTCCGCTTCGATTCGACCTCCGACTCTTATCTCGCACCAGCCTCATGACCGTAGGGAAGCCAGGGCTGTGACTTCTAGAGTCCGCTGACGTCATTTAAGCCCTGCGTGCCCCCGCGGGATTCCCTTGTACTATTCATAGACCTTCCTTTCACACTTCCTCATTAGCTCGCTGGGGCCAGTACCTCAGGATCGCGTCATATGTTTGTACCGCACAAACATCCTGTAGTAGTATATAAGTCACGCCCTGCCTAGCTTGTACGGTAGACTTGACTTCTTGTGTAATACCACAATCGTCTTTGCCTCACGAACGCCTTTGACTTGCCATTGTGCTTGAGTCCCTCTTCGCTCGCTTTTTCGCTTGAGCCCTGAATTTCTGCTATTATCCTTGTGTCTCTGGGAGACCAAGTGATACTTGTTCACCATCGAACTGAACCTTGACCGGTTCACGCTTAGCCGATCCCGTTGACTTACTGAAGTACACGTCGTACTTAACGCCCCTGTGGTGGCGTTACAATACAGGGTGATGCAGGTAACAGCTGGTCACAGTAAATACAAGACACATTGTTCTACAAGTGGACAAAGGAGTGTACTGTTCTGGAGAACAAGGTGTATAGAACAAGGAAAGTCTGGAATATGATATCATAGTGACATCATAATAAAGATAAGAACAAAGGTCAGAGTACAAGTGTAGCAGTATGACACCTTGCTACGCTAAGCTCAAGTTGAAAGATAGTTGAGGTGAACTGTCAGGCCTTCAGGACTCAAGCCTAGTGCGGAGATAAATCACGCGCCGAACTTACAGTCACTGTGGAGCGTGCAAGGTCAGAGGTAGTCCTTATGCAGAACTACAATCTCGCGATGTCACACAGTGGTAAGCTGAGTGGAGAACCAAGAGGACAAGTTAGATTGGTAAGGAATAAGGAGTACAAGGGAATGTGCACCTGAGTGGAGAACCAAGAGGACAAGTTGGTTCCACTCAGGACGCTACAGGAGAGTTTATATACGCTACTGTGGCTGAGCTTGAACTGAGTCTAAACACTATTACTAAGTGTATAGTAAGACTCCATGACTCAGGAGCTGACGTGTCGTGTCTAATAATAGCGCTATCTATTGTGCTGACTGATGCACTTGTCATAGCGCTGATGCGATGCCTTATCTTGCTGAGTAAAACCTAATACAGCGAGTAAGCGTAAACTACTAAGCGAGTTCTAGAGCTATCTAGAATGTTCCTTCCTTATCTACCAATCACGGGAGTCCGTATGTAAATGTGACTGGATTAGGTTGTCCCGTTAAGGGGGCAACTATCCCAGGATCATGTGCTTGTAGGTGCACATGGTGGCAGCATGTGACTAATGATATCTCGTACTTTGGCCCTTTATATCTTCCCTAAATAATTCCGTAAAAATACAGAAAAATAAGGAAAATAATGTATGCGTCCATGACATCACCCCCCTTCTTAAGGGTCGACGTCCGCGTTGGCCTCTGTGTACATATGAGATGCTTGCCAAGGCAAGGACGCGTAGATGAGAGCCGCTATTTTTCTAGGTGCGCCCGGGTTGGAGGAGTGGAACTCCTTGACTTTGTCCGGGGCGTGTGCTAGGTTCTTAGCTGGTTCCCAGGTGTCCTCGCCTTCACCATAGCCCTTCCAGCGAACTAGGTACTTAAGATTACGACCAAAGAGTTTGGAATCTCTTACGTGGTCGACCTCGTACTCTTCTTCCCCTTCGACTGTGATGGGTTCAGGTGGAGGTGGCATAAGCCTGTTAACTTCGTTTCCTTTGTAAGGGGAGAGGCGGTCTACATGAAATATATCATGGATCCGTAATGCAGGGGGGAGTGCAAGCCTGTAGTCAACGTCACTTCTGACTTCTGTGACTTCAAATGGGCCTAATTGTTTAGGGCCCAGTTTGGACGACTGCTGATGTATCTTTATCTGCTTGGCTTGCAACCAGACTTTGTCCCCGACGTTGAAGACGTATGGCTTGTGTCTTTGTTCAACGTCTGTTTGCATTCGCCTTTTACTCAGGCGTAGAGCTGCCTCTGCATCCTTTCTTGGGGAAACTAGGTGTTGTAGACGCTTGTCGAGCGTTGGGATACCAGTGGGCCTACCAGCGGGAATGGTGAAGTCCGGTGTGTAACCGTATAGTAGCTCGAAGGGGGTGTGCCCTGTGGCTGAGTTGAGTCTACTATTGACCACAAATTCTGCTGTAGGGAGCAGGTCTGCCCAATCATCCTGCCTCTTACTAATGAATAAGCGCAAGTAGACTTCTACTTCTTGATTTTTGCGCTCTACCTGTTGTGATGAACACTCACTCAGAGTGTTCCTGCAATACACTTGGCTGACGAGGAGCGCAGGGGACGAGGAAGAAGTCAGGGAGAACTTGGTATAACTTGGCAAGAACAAGGATAACAAGGAGATCGCGAATCCAAGCTATGGTAATAGCGAAGAAAGGCACTAGAGGGTTATCCAAGTGGGAGTCACAAGTGGACAGTCTGAGGGACTGTCCGTTCTATTGCTCTAGTTTATATACCTGGGTACATGGTCTGTGCGTACTTTAGGGGAGGCTTACTACTTCCCACAGGTGCTGCGCAATGGAAGGTTCTGGAAGGGTTCTAAGTATATCAACCAATCAGAATAATCGTAGGTATCGTACGACTGCTCCGCAGTCGATTGCGCAAGATTGCGCCATAGTGGTGTGACTGCTCCGCAGTCCAATAGGATTAATCCAAAGAGTGGTACGACTTTCAGTCGTCAGGTGACTTGATAAACATAGGATAATCACGTGACCAGTCACGTGACCGTCGGGGTACGAATTTGGAACTCCGACTTCGGATTTCCCCTTTAGGAAATTGATTACATAAGACCGGGCCGGCGCGGACCGGTCTTAGACGCTTGAGTCACGACCCAAGTTTACAGGTTCGTGACACCTGTCCATTAGCTTGAGGGTGATAGGCGGTGGTAAGGCCTGCGTCTATCCCTAGTCGCTTGTATAATGCCCGCATGCTCCTTGCAGCAAACTGGGGTCCCCTGTCACTGATGATTTTCTTGGGGATCCCGTGCAAGGGGAAGACTTGCTCGAAGTAGATGGATGCTACCCCATCAGCCATGATTTGAGAGGTCACTGGAAATAGATGGATCTGCTTTGTGTAATGATCCACTATGTTAAGGATCATATCCTTTCCACGTGACATGGGCAGGGGACCGATTAGATCGACTCCGACTATCTGCCATGGTCCCTCAGGTACTTCTTGCGGCTGGATTATAGCTTTGGGGTGCAGATCTTTGCGATAACGTTGGCATCAATCACATCCTTCTACGTACGAGCTTATGAAGCCTGCCATGCGTGGCCACCAGTAGTAGCGACTGACTAGCTCGATGGTGCCGTTCTTACCAGGGTGACCGGTGGTAATGGAGTCGTGGCATGACTTAACCACGTCTCGTCTTAGTGTCCGGTCATTGGGAACGTATAGTTTCCCCCTATGGTAAACTAGGCCGTCATCTTCCTCCCACATCACGACTCCGTCCATGAGAGCTTTTGGAGCGGTCTTTTGTAAACTTTTGAGACCCTCTATAACTTCTGCTTCTCGAATGGAGGCGAGTCTTATGCGATTCCCTAGGGAGTCCACTTCTGGGCGGAAGTGTGCTTGGGCAGCATTGAGGAAATGCTTAGGTTGTAAGACCTGAACCTGGCGGTTATCCTCGTCGTCTCTGATGTGGTCTTTTGAGAATCTACTTAATGCATCGGCTTGCATGGAGTCCCCTTTCTTGTAAGTGATTTTGAAGGCAAAGCGACTTAAGTATAGGGCCCAGCAGGCCTGTCGTCTGTTTAAGTCCTTCATGCTTGCCCACCATTCCATGTTCTTATGGTTGGTGATCACTTCGAAGGAGATGCCTTCGAGGAAGTGTCTCCAGTCCTCTAAGGTGCGAATTAAGCTGAGCATTTCTCTGTCATAGATTTCATAGTTGCGTTCTTCTTTGCTCATAGACTGCGAGCGATACGCAACGGGGTGCCAAAGACCATCAGGATACTTTTGAGTGAGTATACCGCCAGTAGCAAATCCTGAAGCGTCGGTTTCGACTCTTGTTGGAAGCTGTGGGTCGTACACCTTGAGAATGGGTTCTCGTACGAAGCTTTCCTTCAAGTGGTCGAAGGCCTTCTGCTGTTCAGAATGCCAATGCCATGGAGTGTCCTTCTTCGTGAGGTCATGCAAGGGTCAGGCGATAGCCGTGAAGTCCTTGATGAATCAATGATAGAAGTTGGCGAACCCGATAAACGCTCTAACTTCTCTGAGCGTTGTGGGTGTAGGCCACTCCCTTACTGCAGCGACCTTGCCAGGGTCCATCTGCACTTCTCCGGGACGGATTATCATCCCAAGGTACTCCATTTCCTGCCTTTCAAAGTCGCATTTCTCAGGTTTAAGATAGAGGTCGTGCTCTTGCAGTCTCCGGAGCACTTCACGTACAATCTTGCGATGGTGCTCCAAGGAGTTACTATAGATGAGGATGTCATCCATGTATACTGCAACCTCTCCTGCTGCGATTAGATCGGCGAAGACGGCGTTCATGAGGGCTTGGAAGGTGGCCAGGCTGTTAGTCATGCCGAAGTACATGACTTTGGGTTCGTATAGTCCACGGTTGGTGATTATAGCACCTTTCCATTCATCTCCGGGTTTGATCCGGATGTTATGATAGCCCCATCTTACGTCAAATTTAGTGAATACCTTCGCTCCTTTCAACCGGTTTATAATGTCGGCAGCGAGTGGTAGTGGATATCGGTTCTTAATAGTGATTTTATTAAGACGACGGTAGTCCTGCACTAGACGGAGCTTGCCGTCTTTCTTTTTGATGAAGAATACTGGTGAGGCCATCGGTGACTTAGATGGGACCAGATACCCTTTTGAGATATGCTCTTGCAGGAATTTGTCGAGTTCCACTTGCTCGCTTGGTGACATGGGATACGTCTTGACCCTCCAGTGTTTAACTGCATCTGGTTCGAGGTCTATTGCATGATCCCACGGTTGATGCTCGGGGAGCCTCTGGGATTCCTCCTCAGAGAAAACTTTTGCGAAGTCTCTGTAGTGCTTTGGTATCATTTCTTCGAAGGTTTTCTTAGGTTTGGAGGCGGTGGCTTTCTCGGCGATCTGCTGAGAGTATGTGAAGCCTGCCAAACAGAAAACTTCGTCTTGGACCGTGTCGAGCACTTTCTCCGCAAGGAGACGGCGGCGTTCCATCTGGTTTGCCATGATGCACATCACCTCTACCTCCAACTCTGGTGGCGCTGTTTCAGCGGTCGAGTTGAGGCGCATAGTGCCTTCCTGCCAATCTATTTGCGGGTTCCTCTGTCTTAACCATGGTAGACCCAAAATGACGTTCTCTGGGCCCAGCGAAGTGACTAGGAAGTCGTGACTTTCTTCACTGGGGCCGACTTTCAGAGTAAGTCTGACTTTGTGGGTGATACTACCGGCTTCGTTGAGAGTCCCATCTATGTTGTATAGGGTGATGGGGCTCGCAAGGGGAACCTGCAACATCTTGTGGTGGTCAGCGTACCTTTTGTCCAGGAACAACGAGGTTGCCCCAGAGTCTACCATTGCTGCTACTTTTACAGTACGATGACGTCCTTTTAAATACACAGAAATATGAAAATGTGATTTTTTATCTTTTGTTTCGGGAATAATGGTAGAAGACAGTGCTGCATCAGAAATCATCACGTGTGGCATTGCTTCTGAAGGAAGTGGAGCAAAAGAAACACTACTATTGTTCATCTCCGAGGCAGATGTAGATGTAATAGAATCAGGAAAACAAGAAGCTGAACTAACACTACTATCTAACTTACAGGCACGAGTCGTATGAATTACAGAAGGTGAGTCCGAAATGAGGCGAGAGCGTAAACATATATTACATGTAACGCCACCACTGGCGTTAGTCCGACTTGGACTACGAAAGGGCGTTTACGACTTAGCGAAGTAATCTCTCAAAGGTCACGTGACCTGGTTACGAAATACACGGTGTTTATGGGCACGTGATTTGAGCGTACACTAGGGCGAGTCGTGCCACTAGGTAATCCGATGATCGATAAAGACGACTTGCTCGGAGAGAGACAAGTGAAGCACACGCAAAAGGACGAGTGAAAGTGGTGAATTGAAGAAGACCAAGATGGCGAATCTTGGTCTTATCGAGCCACTATTTATACATATACAAGGTAGTTTTAAAGCTCCTCTTGAATCCGTACGACGAATAGCGTATGTAGCTCGAACCCTACTACTGCTATCCTAGTGTTGACTCATGTCCTAATGGCATGTGATTGTTACCCTTTCGCTGACTGATGCTACTAGTCCATGACACATTACTGCTTACTCACGAGGTCATCACCGTAGGTAAGAGTCCGTTCCGCGTGCACCGTGACATCACCCCCTTTTCAGCCGCGACGACCACGGCGCCGAGTGGGGCCTATCCCTCCTACCCAAGCTTCCTGTCGCTCCGTGATCCGGTCCAGCACGTTAGCCATCTCGAGGCGGAACTTACAACGGGCGAGTTCCGCCTGTACCCCTCCGAGTGCCTGCGCTAAGGCATGCAACCTTTGCTCCATTCTCTCGGCCTCGTGTCGGTAGGCGCGGAAGCGAGTCACCTCAGCTTTAAGCCCTACGTCCCTTAACTCATTCAACGCCCGATCCGTCCGGTGCTGGTTGCTATGTCCGCCAACGAGGGCGTACAGATCCTCGGGGGCGTAGTGGGGTTTCCCCGCCTCGCGTACCTGGGGCTCCGCATACAGGGGTCAGCTATAGACCTTGTCGCTGTCGTCAACGAGGCCGAGTACTAGGGGGTCACGACCTGCGACTACCTGTATAAAGGTCGCTTGACGTGTCACCCCCTGCGAGTCGGTGATGGGGTAATGGACGAAGTCGTCCCCCCGATTGTGTTTGTAGCCGTGAGGTGCGGAGCGGGTGTTGCCGCCCAGGTAGCGGAGGCAGACGGCGGGTAGGGTTTGAGTCTCGGTGTCGACGACGACTCCGGCGCGATACAGGGGTCGCCCGGTGGTATCGCAGGCGTACGGTGTTTCGCGGGGGTCGTCAGAATCGGTGGCGGTGATCAAGTAGGGCTGCTCAACTGGGTACCACTCCCTCAGCGACCCTTCTACTGCCTCGTAAACTGCCCTTTCAGCATCTCGATGTGCTGTCGGCGGCGAATGAGGAGGGATGCCTTGCGCGCTGCTGCCCTCGCTAGTTGCTCCTGCCGCCATTGCTCCGCGGGTGGTCTCCACGGCCGATGTTTCATCCACTCCTGCCAGCGTAGTGTTGCCGGTGTCTTCTTGGACCTCACTCCGGATGGGGAGAGGTCGAGGTGAGGGATTTTCACCCCTTCCGAGAGCTGAACGAAGCCTAGCAATTTCGGCTTCGGTGTACGGGGCGGTCGAGAGCCTTTCCCCAACTCCGTTGGTGAGCCAGTATGTCGCTGGCTGGTCGGGGTCTTCCAGGTCAATGATGGACTGGGCGTTGTCGAGGGCAGCCCGGAGCTCTTCGTAGGTGAGGCTGTCGATGAGCCGGGCAGTGAGAGAGGAGGGAGAGGAGGAAGTGGGAAGAGACATTTCTGAGTAGGTGAGGAATCCAGTGTGAAGGGATGGGGGCAACTTAGCGTCGTGTGTCCGGTTTATATATATCCTGGCTGCCGTTGAACTCCGCTCGTACTCCGCTATGGCTTCGTCAGCGAATATGTCATTCTTGTTGACCCACTGATTCTCCGAGTCTGGGTACCCCTTCCATTTCACAAGGTATTGCACTTTCTTGCTCCGGCCGAATCTTCTGGAGTCTAGAATACGCTCCACTTCGTACTCCTCTTCCCCATCCACTAGATCCGGTGGCAGGCGTTGGAAGTTTTCCCCGTGTAGGGGCGTCTCGCGATAGGGTGTGAGTAGATCAATGTGGAATACGGGGTGGATACTCCATTGCGTGGGAAGTTCTAGTTGATAATTGACCGGTGATAGGACGCGTGTGATTTTGAATGGGCCGTGCCGTCGTGCCGCTAGCTTGGCGGTTGGTTGATTGGTTCGCAGATGTCGCCCTTCTAGCCACACTTGATCCCCCACTTGGTACTTGGGTGTGTTCCGATGCTTGACCCATAGCGATTGTGCCTTTTTGATAAGGTTCTGAGCTTCTTTCCGTGCCTCTCGGAATTGCTGGAGTCGTGTGAGTACCTGTGGGATAGGGGATGGCTTGTCGATCCAATCAGCGCGCGGATCATATCCCATCATAAGTGAGAAAGGGGACTTCCTCGTCGCCTCGTGTGGCCAGTTATTGTGCGCGAACTCCGCCATTGGTAGGAATTGCGCCCAATTATCTTGACGCTCGTTGGTCCAGAACCTCAGATATTGTTCCAGCCATTGATTGGTCCTTTCCGATTGTCCATCAGTTCGGGGATGGTACGCCGTGGAGATGTTCTGGTAGATGCCGAGGATTCGGCATAATTCGCATGTGAACTTCGATGCGAATCTCGGGTCGCGGTCGCTGATAATTTTCGCCGGTAATCCGAATCTCCGAAACACGTGAGCGACGTACAGTGCAGCGGTTTCTTCCGCGGATATCTCCTCGTTGCAGGGGATGAATACTGATGCTTTGGTGCAGTCGTGGTCAGTTATGGTGAGGATCGAATCATATCCCTGTGACTCCGGTAGTTTAGTGATGAAGTCGAGGGCGATGACTTCGAATGGCTTAGCGTCAGGTGTCGGCGTGATGGGTACTAGTGGGGCTCGTGTCGGGCGGTTGTTGACTTTGTGGCGTTGACATTCCGCGCAGCCTTGAACGTACTCGGTGACGTGTTTCAACATGTTTGGCCACCAGTGGTCGCGCTTCGATGATCCTCGCAGTTCGCTTGATTCCCGGGTGACCGTAGACGGGGGGGTCGTGATGGTTGGCGATAACCGTGCGGATCTCCTCTGGGCCTCCGGTGATTACTCGTGCGCCTTGGTGGTACCAGACCCCTTCGATCTTCTTGAGCTTGTGCGGATCTACCCAGGGGCGTAGAATGTTTTCGTCTTGTTCGAGGGTTTCCGGTGATTGCGTGGTGGTGTTTCGCACAAATACCTTCTCGGGTAGGACGATGACTCCTTCGTTGTCTCGTTCTCCTTTGTCGTAGTCGGGTCTTCGTGACAGCGCATCTGCGCGGCCATTGTTGGTTCCTTTGATGTGGTGGATCTCGAAGTCGTACTCCATGAGTTCCAGGACCTCTCGAGCTACGCGGCGACTTATCTTTTGTGGTGTCTTCCAGTGTGTGAGGTTGAGGTGGTCGGAAAAGATTTTGATTTTGTGCGGTGAGCCTGCCAGGAATGGTCTCCAGTGTCGTAGTGCTTTGACAATCGCCAGGAGTTCCAAGTCGTATATGTCGTAGTTGCGTTCCGCTTCATTTAGGGTGGCCGAGAAGTAGCCAAGTGGGTGTCTTTTCCCGTCTTGCTTCTTCTGTAGGAGTACTGCACCTACTGCGTATCCCGATGCGTCTACTTCAAGTTCGAATTGGTCTGTTAGCGTGGGATGTGCGAGTACTGGTTCGCTTGTGACTAGGCGTTTGAGGGTTTGGAAGGCCGTTTCTTCGTCTTTGCCCCACGTCCACTCTGCGTCTTTGCGTGTGAGTTTGTTGAGGGCTCGTGCGTATGTGGCGAAACCGCGAATGAAGAGGCGATAAAAATTGCAGAAGCCCAAAAAGGAGCGTACATCACGTACTTTCGTGGGTGTGGGCCAGTCGCGTATGCCAGCAATTTTTACGGGGTCCATGCGAGTCACCCCCTTTTCAAGAATTACCCCCAGGTAATCCATTCGCGGTTGGTGGAATGTACATTTGGATGGTTTGAAGTATAGGTCGTGGTCGAGTGCTACTTGGAGTACGGCGCAAACGGCGTCTACATGTGCTTGAAGTCCTACGTGTTCGAGGGTAGCAATGCCGATGTCATCCATGTATACTCGAATAATTGTTCCCATTGTTGCAAAGACTCGGATCGTGTCGCCTAGGATGTCGTTCATCATGTTCTGGAACGTTGCCGGTGAGTTTGTAAGTCCAAAGTACATGACGAGGGGTTCGAAGAGGCCGTATTTTGTTTTGAAGGCTGCTTTGTATTCATCGCCTTCCTTGATGCGTATGTTGTTGTATCCCCAGCGGACATCGAGTTTCGTGAATATGTGCCCGTTCCCCAGGTCATTGATGAGTTCTGACATAAGGGGTAGTGGATATTGGTTACGCACAGTGCAGGCGTTGATTCTTCGGTAGTCCTGTACGGGTCTTAACTTGCCGTCCTTTTTTTTGATGAAGAAGAACGACGACGCATAAGGGGACTTCGATGGACGAATGTACCCTAGTTTGAGTTGTTCGTCTAACCATTCGCGTAGTTGCCCGTCTTCGTCTTGTGACATCGGGTAGACTTTACAGTCGATGCTGGGGGGTGTGCCGGGTTTGAAGTCGATTGCGTGGTCCCATGGTCGTGAAGGTGGGAAGCGGTGTGAGGCTTCTTCGCTGAAGATCTTTGCGAATCGTTGATACGGTTCGGGGAGGGCTGTCGCGACCGTGTTTTGGTTAGCGGCGATGGCGAGTTTGGTGGCTGTAGTACGTATCTGGCATTCTTCTTCGAGTTCTCGGACTACCTCCTCCGCCTCTCCTTGGGTTATCGCGCTGGCGATCGTGATTTGTTGTTCTGTGGGGTTGATTGACCGAAGTACTACTGGAAGGGTGTCTTCATGTATAGTGGCGTGTGCCCAGCTGATTGTTGGTTCGTATGTTGCCAGCCAGGGGTATCCGAGGACGAGGTCCTCGTTGCCTATGTCGGTGACGAGGAACCTCGTAGTCTTAGAGACGTTATTGGTTTGGACGTCTAGATCGATGAAGTGTGTAATAGACCCAGCTTTGTTTTCCGTATTGTCTATGTTCCAAATCTTTTTGGGTTTCTCAAGGGTTTGTAGCCCGAGGCCCATTCGTTTAGCAAATGCGGGTCTTATGAAGTTGTCGGTGGCTCCGGAGTCTACGAGCCCTCTTATGTCGGCCATGGAGTAACTGGTGCGAATCGAGACTGGAATTCTGAGCGAACGATAGCGAGTCATGATTACAGAGTTACAATTAACTGCCCTCACCCAGGCCGATGGGTTCAGGCGTCCTGAAAACCCTCTTGGGTCCACAGGTCTTTGAATACGAGGTCCTTGACCTTCGTCACTAGCCCCTCTCAATGTTTCCATCCATTCCTTGGCTTGTTCTTGCGGGGTGGTTTCCACGCGGCGCGTCATTGCGGGTTCTTGGTTGTAGTAGCCGGTGTCCGTGCTTCGGCTGGTGCTTGCGTATGGCTGGGCAGGTTGTCTTGGCTTTCTAGGGCGCGTGCATTCTTGTGAGAAGTGGCCCGGGTTGTTACAGTTGTAACAGATGACTTCCCTCATGTCGCGACGCTGACCTCCTCCCCGGTTCTGTCCCGGTCCTCCTTTCGGTTGGGATGGGGTTCGCTGGTAGCCCCCTCGATTTGGGTCTCCTACCTCTGCGAGGCGTGCGCGGGCGCGATCTGCCGAGGTGTCCATGGCGTCCGGGTCGCGTCGGAGTGGTGGGAACCTGGGTGGTGCCCATTGCGGGGCGTATCCTCGGTTTTGTTGTGGTTTGGGTGTTGGGGAGTTGCGTGGGGTGGTGTTGATTCCTAGGCGTGCGCGTAGGTGAATGTATTGTTTTTGCCTTTTGAGAGCGGCTTCCTTCCATTCGTTGAAGGTCTGGGGATCGTCCAGTTCGTAAATCTTCGTAAACAACGCTCGTGGTAGCCCCGCCGTAAATCGGTCCAGTGTTTGGCGATCGTTGAGGCGGTAATCAGCTTTCCGCGCTAGTTGTTCGAAGTTGGTGACGTACGAGTCAATATCATCACCAATCATTTTGAATCCTTTGGCCAATGTGGCCTGCGCCTGTTCTTGCTCGAGCACATTCGAGAAACGGTCTGAGAATCCCGCCGTTAGGGTATCCCACAGGTAGGGGTCGTATCGGCTGCGTCCTTGGTGTAGCTCGTTGTTGAGCCATTGGAGGAAGCCGAGCGTCCAGTTCGACACTCGTGGTCCTTTGATGAAGCCTAGGAATAGTAGGCATCGCCGGTAGACGTTGGTCATGATCGGCGCTTCTGAATTCTGTCCCCAGTAGATATGCCACTGTGTGAGGAAGGACTCGTACTCATCTCTGTTTCCATCGAAAATGCTTGGGGTTTCCCCCATTAGCTTATCCGTTCCGTGTGGTGCCCCTGGTGGCAGTGCTCCTGGAGTGGGTCCTCCTGCTGGTGGTGGTGGTCCTCCTCCGAACGGGTCTCCACCTCCTCCTCCCCCGAATTGAGGTTGTCGTCCTCCTGGGGGTCCTCGGCCGAAGTTGCCTCCTTGTCTTCTGGGTGGTGGTGGTCCTCCTGCACCGGGTGGAGGATCTGCGACGTCTGGTCCTACTGCTCTAAAAATTGCTGCATCGTCGGCTGTCATTCGGTGTCCGGTGGTTGGGTTGATAGGGCGTAGATAGGCTTCGGCTTCTTCGGTGATTCGTCTGGCTTCCTCAATTGCTGTGTCGACCTCGGTTATTGTTGCTGTTGCCATTTCTGCGGGTGGGTGTACTTCGATTCTTTCTGGTTCGTTTATGCGTAGGGACTCAGCTGTTTGTATTATGTCCCCGACCTCTGATTCTTCGTCGTTTGTTTCCTCGTCGTCCCCGCTGGTTTCCGATGGTGCGGGGGTTCTGGGTTCAGAGGTGCTTGGTTCCTCTTCTGGTTGTCCGTCTATGCGTCCCCACTCTGCGCGCGTGGGTAGGTTTCTTGAGTCGATGTCGCAGTTGTAGTTCCTTCCTGCGGGTCGTACTGCGTCGTAGTGGTTATCTATGGGGTTCCAAGTAATTTCGACCCAACACAGATGATCGAAGTTGAACTCAACGGGGCGGTACCGGGTTGGGCCCGATGCGAAGTCTACGAAGTACCCTGTTTCCCCTCTGTATTCTCTCCACCTGGCTGCTCCTAGGAATTGTACTGGGACGTTGCGGTCTCCTCGTTGTTCGAGGGAGTAAGTTTGAAAATTTCTCCACTGGTCTCGAGTTGTAAACGCCACGATGGGTAGATCTTGGTCTTAATGTAACGCCACCACTGGCGTTAGTCCGACTTGGACTACGAAAGGGCGTTTACGACTTAGCGAAGTAATCTCTCAAAGGTCACGTGACCTGGTTACGAAATACACGGTGTTTATGGGCACGTGATTTGAGCGTACACTAGGGCGAGTCGTGCCACTAGGTAATCCGATGATCGATAAAGACGACTTGCTCGGAGAGAGACAAGTGAAGCACACGCAAAAGGACGAGTGAAAGTGGTGAATTGAAGAAGACCAAGATGGCGAATCTTGGTCTTATCGAGCCACTATTTATACATATACAAGGTAGTTTTAAAGCTCCTCTTGAATCCGTACGACGAATAGCGTATGTAGCTCGAACCCTACTACTGCTATCCTAGTGTTGACTCATGTCCTAATGGCATGTGATTGTTACCCTTTCGCTGACTGATGCTACTAGTCCATGACACATTACTGCTTACTCACGAGGTCATCACTGTAGGTAAGAGTCCGTTCCGCGTGCACCGTGACATTACAACTACATGAAGCCGAGTCATCTACTGTAGAGGGGCCGGTCGCAGCTATACGCGACCCCTTATCTAAAAAGCCGCCTTGAACGCATCCAGCTGTTCTTGCTGCTTTTCCAACATTCCCAACAACTTCGCCACGTCTGCCTGGGACGTCTGGGCAGGGGAAGTGCTTGTGGCGGCTGCTGCCGCAGTATTGGATGATGATGGTGGACTAGGGGATTCCGTTGTTGCTGCAGCTTTCGCTTTAGCTGGTTTCCCCATTTTCTTGTTTTGGCAGACGTTTGCTCGGTGCCCTGCCCTTTGGCACCAGTTGCAGACGTCGCGCTCGTGGTTCCCATCCTTCTTTGTGTGCTCTTTCAAGCCACACCCGTAACATTTCCCTCTCATCCATAGTTGGAACTCGCCCCGAGTTTTAAAGATCTCCTCCTTAGGCTTGTTGCCCTGCTGGCGCGTGGCGTCAACTTGCATAGCGTCGGGGTTGGAGGTAGTGTGTGGTGCCGACGATGAAGATTTCCCTTTCTTCTCACTCTGGCGTTGGTGCAGTCATTGATCGATGACTTGCACGCTCTGCTTGAGCTCATCGTATGTGTTATGGGGCTTGTCGGTGATGGCGAGGAGGTCTTTGATCTCATCTGTGAGACCGTCATAGAAGCGGGTGCGGAGGTCAACGATGGACCACCCGGTCTGTCCAGAGTACTGCTCGAATATGGATGCATATTCGGCAACCGTCTTTTTGCCTTGTTTTGTTTTCTTTAGCTCTTCTCGAGCTATGTCTTGGACGTCCAGGGGGCTAAACCTGCGGTTGAACTCCTTAACGAAGTCCGACCAATTGCCTCCAAAGGGGATGGTCCCTTGGTTGGCGGACTCCAAATATGGGAGTGCCCAGGTTTTAGCGTCCCCTTCCATCAGATTGAGGGCGGCAGCGATCCATCTATGCTCGTCCGCGTACCACTTATTATCCGCTGTATGCCATGTGTTCATGGTGTCCCCTAGTGATCCTGCCCAGTTGTGGAAGGCAGCAAGGAAATGACGGGCGTCCGACGAGGAGCCTTTCCCATCCCAAGCTTTGGGGCGGGCCACTATTTCCTTGTTCTTTCCATTCCCTGGGCGAGTGGCGGTTGCCGAGGCCACCTGTGCAGTCAGAGCTGTGACTTGCTGTGCGAGGTTGCCAGCGGCGATACCGAGGTGATTTATGAGGTCCAGGCAGTCCTGGACGGTGGGAGGGGGGAGTGGTGTGGGTGGAGCGGCATGAGGGAGGGTGCTTCCGCTTGGTTGTGACATCTCGTCTAGTTTCTTCTGTCTCTCCTTTCGTTCTGCTTCCTCTTGTGCCCGACGGAATTCTTCTAAGAGAAGGAGTTGTTCGTCTGGTGAGATCTCATCCCAGTCTTGGATACGAGATATGAACTCCTTTTCTTTCTTAGTTGGAGGAGGG
The DNA here is from genome assembly GCA_021524915.1 of Lactarius akahatsu. Lineage (NCBI taxonomy): Eukaryota > Fungi > Basidiomycota > Agaricomycetes > Russulales > Russulaceae > Lactarius > Lactarius akahatsu. The sequence goes on along the minus strand of JAKELL010000126.1, from coordinate 51,183 downwards.
AGGGCGAATTTCGAGCAAGCTCCGCTGGGATACTGAGCTTGTGCTAGACGAGCTGTCTGTTTCCCTTTCTTGGGAGCCACGTTCTTCGTCTTCCCTTACATGGGAGATGAGGGGGTTAGGAGGCGATTCGAGGCGAGGAATGAGGTTTGCAGTGATGGCTATCAGCTGCGGGACCGTGAAGTCTGTGCCGAGGACTGGGATGTCTAGGCCGTAGAGCTCTAGTAGGCTGTAACGGTACTCGGGGTCGTGGTAGATTGCCTGCACGTATTGCTCGGCGATGTTACGAGGGGGTAGTTCTAGCTGAAATCCCTGGTAACGGATGTTGACACCGTCTTTGTCAATGAAACTTTCGCCTGACTGGGCGAGTGTGACTTGGGAGGAGGAGTGGGCGGAGTGGAATGATTCTATTGAGACTGTAGGTGATGGTGAGGCGTACACTGGGGAGGGGATCTGGTCTTTCTCAGACTGGGTGTCCGGGTGTACGTGCAGCGATGCCGAAGCAGAGGCTGTAGTATGTGGGGGTGTGATAGAAGCTTGTCTCCTCCTAAAGAGATGGCGAAGGCAGGTGCGGACGTTTGCAAATATGCGAGGCAGTTTGAAGATGTGTGAGGGTGGATTTAGACAACAGGATACAACGAGCGCGCAACACTAACTCGAGGATGACTGGAATGTCCTATCAAGCGAGACCAATACACAGTGATGTTTCACACTGCGTGAGGCTGCGGCGATAAAGGAACACTCAGGAATAATGAAGGGTTATGTGTAGAGCTACAAGGCTGTCTGCCTCAGTCTTCTTGACCTGTTGGCTGCCTCTCATGCCGAAGCGCTCTCAAACTTTTCTGGTTGGTATGCGTACAGTTGTCGCAGGCTAGGCCTGGCTGGCTCAATGTCTAACTGCAGCTTATCTGGCGTGGTGACCAGTTCTGCAGCCAGTACCCAGAGGCGTCTACTGATGACCAGATAGACCCAATAAAGGCAAGCACAATGTATGCTGGTTTTACGAACACTACAGTTGTACCACAAATGCACAGATTCTGCTTACGGACTTCCCCAGGCAAAGAGTGAGGTAGATAACACAAGGGACTGATGGTCGTCAACCACCTAGAGAGAGAGTGATAAAACTGGTGAGCGTGGAGCTCAAGAGAGTGATAAGGAACTTGTCCTAATGTAGCGGTATGACACCTCGCTACGCTAAGCTCAAGTTGAAAGATAGTTGAGGTGAACTGTCAGGCCTTCAGGACTCAAGCCTAGTGCGGAGATAAATCACACGCCAAACTTACAGTCACTGTGGAGCGTGCAAGGTCAGAGGTAGTCCTTATGCAGAACTACAATCTCGCGATGTCACACAGTGGTAAGCTGAGTGGAGAACCAAGAGGACAAGTTAGATTGGTAAGGAATAAGGAGTACAAGGGAATGCGCACCTGAGTGGAGAACCAAGAGGACAAGTTGGTTCCACTCAGGACGCTACAGGAGAGTTTATATACGCTACTGTGGCTGAGCTTGAACTGAGTCTAAACACTATTACTAAGTGTATAGTAAGACTCCATGACTCAGGAGCTGACGTGTCGTGTCTAATAATAGCGCTATCTATTGTGCTGACTGATGCACTTGTCATAGCGCTGATGCGATGCCTTATCTTGCTGAGTAAAACCTAATACAGCGAGTAAGCGTAAACTACTAAGCGAGTTCTAGAGCTATCTAGAATGTTCCTTCCTTATCTACCAATCACGGGAGTCCGTACGTAAATGTGACCGGATTAGGTTGTCCCGTTAAGGGGGCAACTATCCCAGGATCACGCGCTTGTAGGTGCACATGGTGGCAGCATGTGACTAATGATATCTCGTACTTTGGCCCTTTATATCTTCCCTAAATAATTCCATAAAAATACAGAAAAATAAGGAAAATAATGTACGCGTCCATGACAACAAGGACGAAATACAAGGGGAGTCCAGAGGAGTCCATGATGTCATTGTACAGTGATGTCATAGATAAGAAAAGTCCGAGATTGTAAAGATCATGTACAGTATAATCTAATCTACATAAGTCCAATATATCTTATCTAGAGCAGTCCGTTATCTGCATGTCCATTGAGCCGCTAGATGCGCTCAGGCCACTTATCAACAGTTTCTACATCCACTCCATGATTATCCTATAGAGGACTACTTTTTGGAGGTCTTTAGATTCTGTATTGAGTTGGGAAGGTCCAACTCCTTTAGGGCTCTAAGAAGGGTCTTTCATAGTTCTCTTAGATCAGAGAACATGATGTGTTTTTTAGAACAATGTGACGTCCTTGTTGATAAACCAAGAATTGATGACCATTGACTGTGTACACAAGTTATTTCTTGTGACCCTTCTTACACCATTCCTAGATCAGTGACCATTTTGTCGAAGGGTTCTCTGGGCAGTGACTTAGTGAGTCCATCTGCAACCATTTCCCCTGTGGGAGTACGAATTAGGTGTATGACCTTATTTTCTACATACTCCCTGACTACATGGTGTGTGATCAGGATATGTTTGGACCGCCTTCCAGTGACAGGGTTTAATGCTAAGTCTACAGCACCCTTATTGTCACAGTGTAGGGGAATGGGGGAGGTAACCTCGTACCCTAGTTCCCCTAGGAAGGTAGTGTACCACTGAGCTTGGTTGGAAGCCTCAGAGAGGCTCATGTACTCTGCTTCTGTGGTAGACTGGGCAATGGTCTTCTGCTTTCTGGTGCACCATGAAATGGCTCCATTGGCAAGCAAGAAGACGTAGCCAGAGGTGGAGTGCTTTTCTTCCTGATCTCCCCAGGAAGAGTCACAATAGCCATGAATGCCGGCTCCATCACTGTCAGTCCCTCCAGCATAGCATAACACGAAGTCCTTAGTGCTGTTTAGGTAGGCCAGGACATACTTGGCTAGGCATAAGTGCTGAGGTGAGGGATTGGAAGCGAATTGACTAAGGCGCGCAACAGCGAAGGATATATCAGGTCTGCTTCCAATCTGTGCATATAGCAGAGACCCAATTATCTGTTGATACTTCTTAATCTCAGAAGTAGAGGCCTGATCATCGAATTTGATCAAGTGTGCCTCAGTGCCAGAGGGAAGAGGGGTATATACTGGGTTGGAATCTATCATTCCAAAACACTCAACCATGTTGCAGATGTAATCTGATTGGTTGATCTCCATGATGTGGTTTGCACAATCTCTTGTGATATTGACACCGAGATAAGACTGGATTTTGCCAAGGTCAGTCATCTCATATCGGTCTGATAGAGAGACTTTCGGATCATTGATCTTTGGAAGGGAGCTCCTGAGTATGGTGATGTCATCTACATATAAGATCACAAATAATGTGTCACCCCCCTCTTGAAGATGATACACATATACTCCTGCATCAGAGTACATTCGCGTGAAGCCTAGGTCACAAAGGACCCCATGGAATTGCACATTCCATGCACAAGAAGCTTGCTTGAGGCCATAGAGGGCCTTTTGCAATTGGCACACAAGGTGCTTGGAGCCAGCTGTAGCGGTATGACAACCTCGCTATGTCAAGCTCAAGTGCGAACTGTAGTGAACTGTCTGGTGAGCACACTCAAGCTCGGCGCGGAGATAAATCACGCGCTAACGTACAGTCACAGCGGAGTGGACGAATATCTCAGAGTCTTTATGCAAGAACTCAAGACGTCAGTGATCACGCTGTGGCACGCTGAGTGGAGAACCAAGAGGACAAGTTAGATTGGTAAGGAGTAAGGAGTACAAGGAGATGCGCACCTGAGTGGAGAACCAAGAGGACAAGTTGGTTCCACTCAGGACGCTACAGGAGGGTTTATATACGCTACTGTGGCTGAGCTTGAACTGAGTCTAAACACTATTACTAAGTGTACAGTAAGACTCCATGACTCAGGAGCTGACGTGTCGTGTCTAATAATAGTGCTATCTATCGTGCTGACTGATGCACTAGTCATGGCGCTGACGTGATGCCTTATCTTGCTGAGTAAAACCTAATACAGCGAGTAAGCGTAAACTACTAAGCAAAGTCTAGAACTATCTAGAAGGTTCCTTCCTTATCTACCAATCGTGTGAGTCCGTACGTAAATGGAATGTGACCGGATTAGGTTGTCCCGTTAAGGGTGCAACTATCCCAGGGTCACGTGCTCAAAGGTGCACATGATGGCAGCATGTGACTAACAATATCTCGTACTTCAGCCCTTTATATCTTCCTCAGATAATTCCGTAAAAATACAGAAAAATGGGGAGAATGATATACGCGTCCATGACACCAGCTGTGATGAAACCAATGGGTTGCTCCATATATATTTCTTCCTCCAGTTCCCCATGAAGGAATGCCAATTTGACATCCATCTGGTGAATATGCCAGTCTTCTAGCAAAGCCAATGCAAGAAGGAGTTGTAGAGACTCGAAGCAGGCAACTGGGGAGAATGTTTTGTCAAAGTCCACCCCCTCTAGTTGGGTGAACCCTTTTGCCACTAGCCTAGCATGAAAACGGCCATCTGCTTTCTTTTTGAACACCCATTTGCATTTAACCACCTTCCTTCCAGCAGGGAGGGGTTCCAATCTCCAGACATCATCTGCAAAAGTGGACCCTGTCAAAGCTGTCAGGGACCGGTTGCCGACTGTCGCTGACCGGTCCCTGACAGCTTTGACAGGGTCCACCCTTGCAGATGATCAAGCTTGTTGAGAGCATCCAGTTTATACTGGCATGCTTCAAGCCAATCAACAGCTTGGTCAGACTCCATGGCCTGTTTAAAGGTCTGAGGGTCCCTATAGCCAGGTACCTCTGCCACATTAAGTAGGTCCATCATTCCCAGCCTGCTGCTTCCTTGCACGAATTCATCGTCTTCCTCTTGGACATAGCGAGGATTCGTGAATCGTACCCTAGTGCTCCACCTTGGTAGGGTAGGCGAGACTGGTCATCCATTTCTTGGAGATCTGGGAGTAGATCTAGGAGGGGAGACTTCCCTATGTTGAGCCGTAATACTTACTATAAGGCTCATTACGTAGGAATGACAGTACGATTAGTTATGCTATACATGTAATTCGGAGTATTTAGTCATACGGTATACATACAGAATCCCCTTAAGGGATTATTCCGAGTCCACCGGTGATTAGACATTAGGCGACACTGAAAACACAATATTGTGGACGCCTCTACTCATCACTTTCCCCCAAACGGACATGGGTGGACCATAGAGTATATAAATCCTACTGTAGGAGTGAGTACCTATACACATCTCTCTCCACCCCACTCTGAGCTTCCTCTGCTTCACTCTAAGCCTCGTCTAAGCTCTCTACACAGGTAAGGGTCTACCTGTACACTGCGTGCATCGCTGCGCAACACCCTATTGAAGTTAGGGGCCAGTATATGAGCGGTTACTGCAGCATGCCTTGTAGAGTGAGTGCAAGGGTGGGTAGGGGCAGTATTTGTAGGGGGGGAGCCTGGGGAGGTGGAGTATGGTAGATGGTCTGGTCTGCTGGAGCAGGTGTGGTGTTGGGGGGTGTGCTAGTGTTATGGTTTCGCCCATAATGGACCCCCGGACACCCCCTGTACAACCCCAGAACATGGCCATGAAGCGATCACATGCAGATTTGGTGGAGGAGGAAGCTGAAGTTATGAAGATTGTGGCTTTAGACGCCCAAGAACGAGCTAAGTCACCTGACTACCGATACTACCCGGGCACTGCTCAAAGGCCTCAGGATTATTGGGATTAGATCACGTGATCTTATGCAAGCGCCCGTCACGTGACCCTGGCACGTGACCTGGCTAGACTCGCACCAGAAGGGTCCAGATGAGCTTGTGCCTGGACCGGTCTCGACCACCTCATGTTTGATGACTCGTACGTGTTGATCGATTGTGCCTGGTTTCTGATGTGTACCATATGCTTCTTATGTTCTGATTGGTTTGTGATTGCACTGTGTGCAAAGCAGGGTTTTCAGACCAATAAAACCCATAGAAAACCCTATGGAGTGTTAAACATAACCACTTATCAAGGGTTTTTTTAGGGTTTTCTAAGGGTTTTAATTGGTTGGAAAACTCTGCTTTGCATGCAGTGTTGCGCCCATACGACTGCGGATTCCTTATCTCTGACTCATGCCATGAGGGCCTTATGCCATTGGCTTCTGATTATCTCTGACCCGTTGTGACTCATTCCTAGGATCCGGACATTAGGGTTTTGGAGTTCCAAGCTGGGGTTCAAACCTCCTTGGAGTAGTATATAGGCTCTGGCTTGTGGTCGCTGAAGACCAAAGCTTGACTTCTTGGATTATCCACCCAGTGCCTGCTCTAGTAGCTGTATAGGCTGTTGGCTGTAATCAATCGACGTTGTCTTTTGAGCCATACCTGGAGATTTCCTTGTCCTTAGCTGTGTGTGCTGTCCTGCCACTGTCCCTTCTTTATCTGCTCTATCCCCCTTCATCCCTAGCCACCACAGGTGTGCTCGCCATCTACTTCTCTTGCCTTCTCATCTATTTCCCCCTTTGCATCCTTTGGGCCACTCTACTACATCTCGTCCACGAGCTAGTAGTTGATCGAGTATGTGACTTTGACATATCTCGGTGATCGTTTGGTCGCTTCGGTAGCCTTGTCCGCAGTACAAGAAGAACGTCCGGTGGAACGTTACAATACCTTTTGAGCGCATCTTTGGACATATGTCCCATGTGCTGATGCCAGACATCAAGGCTAGCAGATGCAGGTGCTCAGACTAGGTTGTTGCACAGCAATGCACACAGCAAACAGGAATGGAGTTCTCACCTTTTAGTAGGCTGAGAGACTGTAGAGTGGAGAGGGTGTGCAAGTGAAGAAGATGTTGAGACGTGACCTATGTCACATGTCTCGTGGGATATGATTGAGTCATCCCATACACTAAATACGGTATCTGTCCCTTATGGACTAATTTGGACTTGGCTGGACTCTTACAGACCACTTTTGTTTATCTTTATTGTCAGAGTCATATGTGGCTCTTATTGTTCTTCATTGTTAAGATACCGGTATTGTCTGCTTTAGGCAGCTATTGTTCTCTGCCCTCCAATGGCATTTCTCCCTCTGGCGCACAGACCACCTGTATTGTGTTTGGATCACCTGTGTGCACAGACCATTCTTAGCTAAGTGTCCTGTATATAAGGACTGCTATTTTCGCCTCTACACTTCAGAGTTCCCTTCACCTCTGAAGTGTAAGTCCCCTTTCTCTATACTTCTCCTACCATACCTTTACTCATGAGGTGTTCCTTTATAGTAACTTGTCCTTACTAGGTATGCAGCTGTAATAGAGTTCCCTTCACCTCTGAAGTTAACTTGTCCTTACTAGCTCCATGCTATTGACCCTTCGCTCGTTAGTTCTGCGCTTCAACAGAAGAGAGTGAATGTCCTATTTGCCTCCCTTCCCATGGGAGGGTTTTTATACTCTATGGTCCTACCCTGACCATTTGCGTAAAAGTGATGAGTACAGGCATCCACAATATTGCATTTTTACACACGCCCGATGTAAACTACCACTTCAAGATAGCCATAGGGCTTCTCTCACTCAGAGGGTGTATTGCACCAGTTATAGTATGTATCCTGACTACCGTAATAGGAGAACATACTACTGTAATGTCGTAACTGCTATAGATAAGGTCCTTACATACTTATCTCGTTCCAACATAGGTTCATGTAATGTCTGTCAAGCCAGTATAGGCCTGTAGCCTTGTGTCCTTCCGCTATGGTCTCTCCATTGAAATTTATAGAAAAAGATGTGGAGTCAAAACTGATGATGGCGCCTTTTTCTGTTAGGGCAGGCGTGGATAGTATACATGAATGCATATTGGGGAGGTGTAGCACATTTGATATTTTGAGGTCATAGCCTCTGTTGGTTCTGATTGTAACCATACCAGTACCAATGCTCTTGAGCAGAGAGTTGTCACCTAGAAGCACTTCTACTCCTTGATGAGGTGTATAGGAGTCGTAGTCTTCAAGGTGTGGGGTGAAGTGTGCTGATTGTTATGTTTTGGATCGATTGGCGCTTCGGCCCAGGAAGTGGACACTGTGTCACGATCACCAGATTGTGCCATTGATCTCAGATTCTGTACAGAATGTTCCATTTCTCGCTTCCCCTTTTCATGTTTCAAGATTCTTCTACGTTCTCATGCTTTGGAAGTTTCTGTTTCTATTCCGGAATGTTCTACTTACGATACAATTGCGTGCTACTGACAATACGACTGATGATGTGATCCTTGAGACTGAGAGACTGCGCATTCCAGAGAAAACCATAGAAAAATACAGAAAAATAGGGACTTTGTACTGTATAAAAGAGCCAGTAGGGTAGCTTGTATTCCCTCGTTCCAGTCTTGTTTTCCATCCTCTGAAATCCAATCTTTGTCTATTCGCTTGCACATCGCAAGTCGTCTTATGTCATCCTTGCCTTTGCCATCTGGTATCGAGCCCAGGCGCATCTTGTCCATCGAACACAATCACCTCGATAGTTGATCAAGGCTTGGATCATGAAACACTGATGTACGAGCTATGACACTCTCGTCAGCAGTATATTGTCATGGACTTGTAGGATCAGTCAGCCAGGTAAGCTCCAGCACATGTGATTGTACAATACGGAATGGATCTCGGAATGACTTGTAGTGACTCACACTAGGATAGCTGTACTAGGGTTTACTCTACTTATGCTATTGGCTAGTACTTCTTGAAGCAGCGCTATAAAGCCCACACATATCTGTATAAGTAGGGTACCACAGAGACCAAGAGCAGCATCTTGGTCTTCTTCCAATACCACTACCATTACTCATTATCTCTAAGGGCCCTCCCCCTTAAGTGAGTCGTCCGGCATATCCCCTTAAGACCAGGGATCCCCGTGACTTATCCCGAGTTCCCTTGTGGGCAGTTGAATATCCCACCGGTACAGCTGCACACAAGATCCACCTCTATCACAACGAGCGAGTCGCTTTGCCTTATCACACCTTCTACATCCTCGATAGCCCTGGTTGTGTCACGAACCTGTAAACTTGGGTCGTGACTCGAGTGTCTAAGACCGGTCCGCGCCGGCCCGGTCTTATGTAATCAATTTCCTAAAGGGGAAATCCGAAGTCGGAGTTCCAAATTCGTACTCCGACAGTCACGTGACCGGTCACATGATTATCCTATGTTTATCAAGTCACCTGACGACTGAAAGTTGTACCACTCTTTGGATTAATCCTATTGGACTGCGGAGCAGTCACACCACTATGACGCAATCTTGCGCAATCGACTGCGGAGCAGTCGTACGATACCTACGATTATTCTGATTGGTTGATATACTTAGAACCCTTCCAGAACCTTCCATTGCGCAGCACCTGTGGGAAGTAGTAAGCCTCCCCTAAAGTACGCACAGACCATGTACCCAGGTATATAAGCTAGAGCAATAGAACGGACAGTCCCTCAGACTGTCCACTTGTGACTCCCACTTGGATAACACTCTAGCGCCTTTCTTCGCTATCACCATAGCTTGGATTCGCAACCTCATCGTTATCCTTGTTCTAGCCAAGTTCTTCCAAGTTTTCCCAGCCTTCTTCATCATCCCTCGCGTTCCTCGTCAGCCAAGTGTATTGCAGGAACACTCTGAGTGAGTGTTCATCACACTTGGACAGTCTCCTTATCTGACCTGGACGCTCCTTGATAGTGTCTGATTTCGGTGACGATTTCGGCCACTGGGACGGTGATTCCAGTTCCTTTTATACCTCGTGGGAGCCCCAGTATAGCGGCCCCCCTCGTCGTCGCCTTCCCCCCTCTTCTCCTCTCACATTTCCTTTGTCTCCGGTGGGGTTGAACACCCCCCTCCCTGTCCAAGTTGAGCAAGTCGCTCAACCTCAAGGTCCGGCTGCCTTTACGGCACCCTCGTCCCCAGTCCTCTCTCGCCCCCCGACACCGCGTCCAGCTACCCCCCTCTCCTACGCAGAGGCCTCCCCCGGCGTCGAGTATGTTCTACTCGACGAAGATTACACTCCCGTCTCCGGTGCCCCGTCCCCCATCACTCGCCCCGCGTCCCCGGATTTTGACATCCGGACCCAAGTAGCCGTTCGATCCGGCGCCCCCCTCGTCCCTTGCTCCCCGTCCCCGGTACTGGTGTACCCAGATCTGGTTCAAGTATTCCAGTCCCCCCTGCTCGGGCCCTTGTCGCCCCTCTCCGATCTCCCGTCCCCATCGATCCGTCTCGTCTCGCCCCACCCCCAGTCCTCATCCCTTCCTGCTCGCCCTGCCACTCCAGACTCGCCCATTGACTACCACCACGTAGCAGAAGGCGTCCCCCGCATTGACACCCCGGACCACGAGCTCCCCCACGAAGATCAGGAGAACATCCCGCCTCCTGCTCCCTTGATTCGCCCCCCTTCCTGCGTCAACATCACCACCGGTCCACACCCCCACCAATTCGTTAACGTCCAGACCCCGCAAGGAGAAGAGTGGAGACCCATCTCAGAGTTTTACCAGGTCTCCTTAACCCAACTCCCGTCCATCGACCACCTCCTTGCATACCCCCCAACCTTCCCTGGAGTCACGCCCTTCCGTTTCCGGTCTCCACACTACATCAAGATCTACCCCCGTCACCGTCCTCTTGCCCTTGCCCTGGGAATTCCCCCCATCTACGCCTGTTTGCAAGCCATCTTAGATCTCCCCAGTCAAGACCTTCCCCTCGGGTCCATCAAGTACAACTTCTGGGAAGGTATCCGTTGGGGTTTCGCCCCCCTCAACCAAGTAATTCGGCAGGCATACGTAGGGGCCCTAGTCACTCTTGAACTCCAAGACTTCCTGGACGGAAGGATTATCATGACATACGGGTATTTGGCCTTTTGGGAAGACCGGATTTTTGTTATAGACCAGGGGTATCACTTTGAAGACGCAGTCAGAACCAGTCCCCCCTCTCCTTTCCTACTGTTTCGCGCCTCGTATACCTGCTGACCCCTTCTTGTTTATCTCTACCTACCCAGACCAACAAGAACTATAGTCACTTACTATACTAGTAAGTGTTGTAGTTAGTTGGGTAATTGGTACGAAATAAAAAGGGGTTTAGTGTCATATTTTCGTCCGACTCAAATCCCTGAACAAGAGCAAATTAATCGCTCTCAAGCACTCTTTGAAACCCACAGAGAAAGACAACTCCAACTTTACTATCCTTCCAGCACTCTTGTTAACCTTGCCCACTCCAACACAATAGAAGTTTGGAGTGACAGTACTCTCCTCCTTAAAGACCTCGACGCTATACTTCCATTTGGAAGAGTACTCACCTTAGTCGAGTTTCAAGACTTCGTCACCAGTAAGCTAGACAGGCTTAGCAACCTAGCCCAAGAGCAACTCCTGTATTGGCACCTATCCAAGACACTCACAGTCCATGGCGCTCCCATCGAATCGACCCTCTTGTGGAACAAAGACGACTATCTTTGGTTTGTCCACATCGCCCCTAGAAGACAGTGCATCATAGAAAAGCTCCTAAACGGAGAAAGACAATACTTCCTTGAACGGTTTCGACTGGACTACGAACAAGTCCAAATATCCTTCCAAGAGATTCAACTAGAATCTACCCAACTCGGACCATGCCTAGTTATCACTGAAGGTCGCGAGTATACCCTCAAGTGGGGAAGTTTCTGGGAAACAACCCTTGAAAACCCAGACATCAACATCGTCAATCCAAGGATCTTTCACCTCCCCCCAGACGCCCCCGACGATCACGACTTTGTCACACGCCTTGACATCCAAGAGAACGGAGACGAGCCTCTCCCATCAAATAATCCACCTAGTCCAAGTCCAAGTCCCCCTACACCATTCACAGATACTGATAGCGGTTGGGGAGAACCTGCCAACCAGTGGATCAGTAACGGCGTCTTTTGGTGTAGTAAAGAAGTCTGTACTTGTGGTTACAGACCAGATACCCCACCTACTCCACCTAGTGTAGTATTGTGGGCTCCAGGCCAAGACTACCTACCTTCTAGAGAAAGAATATAGAAGGTTCCTTGTTTAAACCACCCTGGCAGAAAGCGCACTCGATTGGGCTATCACCCTGGCATCTCAACAAGTATCCCAACGTCACAGAAGCCGAAGACAACGAAACCAGTTTATAAGAAGGGATACGCCTATTCCCTCTCCAGAAGAACACCCCCCAGTAATCCCTAATAGAGACATTAGGAGAGTAAACCAAGCAACAAGTACACGTCCAAGTAACCCAGTTCAAGCGACCCCCACTTATCCAAGTTATCACGAGCTTCCTCCAGTCGTCCGTCAACCCTCCACTAGTAGTGAAGAAGGACAATTCCTAGCAACCCAACCCACGTATTACCACCTCCCAGAAGTACCCTTCATATCAAGAACACTACCCACGAGAAACCCCAGAGAATTACAGACCTTCAAGCAGCACTGTCAACTCATATTCCAGAGACGCGGAGTTCCCCTAAACCTCCAGCACACAGTCAACAACATCCGCGACATCACCACAGACCCAGTAGGGTTCCAAGGACTCTTGTGGAGATCTAGTGTCTTAATATCGCATTACGGGATATTTGAAGAATATTGTTGGATTCAATCTAGCCAGCGACCAAGTGCAACTCACGGGATAACACTACAACCAGGGTATAAAATCTTTTACGCCTGGGACTCAGACGGTTGGACTGTATCAAGATTACAAAGATGCTCTAGTGAATGAGCAATCAACCAGACCAAAACACTAGAGATCTTACCCCCGAAGAACTAGCGAGAGTCCCCATCTACTTCAAGAACCCCTTCTTCTCCCTTGACGATAATCTAATCCACGTTATCTGGAACACAGAAGAACTCACGAGCCCAAACGGGAAGTTCCTGTGGAAATTCTTTGGGACAGACGACACTGTCAGCAAAGACGATTTTGAAGACGCTTACCCAGGATATAGCAAATTTGACAAAGGATCGTACGATCACCACAATCTCACAGCCAAGTACAACGGAAAGGAAGTCCGTTGGTTGACCAAACGAGAACTTTGGGTCTACAAGAATAACAGAAGAGTAGTCTTCCCAGACTCTGACCAAGAAGGATCAGACTTATCTCCACCGCCAAGTACAGACCAAGAGAATTCAGAGACAGAACAGGCAGAAGTATCAGGCCTCCTAGACAAAACCACCAAGACCGTTGCCTCAGTACTAGCTAGTTTATCAGGAACACACACCCCCCAGTCACCATCAGCAGGAAAGCTACCAGGTGCACTCCCAAGTACCCCAGGACCATCCAGTCAACCAAGTTACCCACTGTTCACACCAAGACAACCAAAGCTTTTTGGTACCAAAAGTCAATCCCCTTCTCCACCACCAACACCCCCAGTAACAAGCACTATGGCTTCAGGAGGAGGCGCCAAGTTATTAGGAACACCCCCAGAGCCATTCGATGGCAAACAAGACAAGGCAGAAGCCTTTTGGAGTAGTGTGGAAAACTACTACTATCTCAATGAATCCACGTACACCAACGAAGGCAAGCGCGTATCGGCTGCCTTAATGCACTTCAAGATTGGTACCCCAGCAGGAGATTGGGCCCAAGATCAACAGACCAAAGCCCTCACAGCCACGCCCATAGACTTTGGCACCTGGAACGATTTCAGAGATGCGTTCAAGAAACACTTCATTCCGTCACACACCAAGTTAGAATCAACCAACCTCATGTACTCCTGTTGTATGGGAAATCGACCCTTCAATGATTGGTACCAAGAATGGTCCACGTACGTGTCCAGATCAGGTGCAAACGAAGAAACCAAGATGTTCGCCTTTAGAAAGGCACTCCCTGCAGCTCTACACCAGAAGATTATTGGTGTATCACCACAGCCCACAACCCTAGACAAATTGGTCGAACTAGCAAGAGAATTCGACCGCGTATGGCATCTCTACAGTAACCCAGCATTCACAGGACAAAGACTTCAAGGGCCAAGAAATAGGGCCATGTACGCCGAAGAAGACGGCGCTCATGTCAACGCCACCACAGCCACGAATATAAGACCTCAGCAAGCAGGCAGAATAACCAAGGAAGAAAAAGATCGACGCTTCAAGGAGAAGCTCTGTTTTTATTGTGGAAAGCCGAACCACCGAGCCAAGGACTGCCGGACCAGGAATAGCTCCCAACGACAAGGACAAGGGAATGGAAGACCCAGTAATCAGCGGTCAGACTTTAGGGCACACGCAACCCTAACTCAAGAAGAATCCTACGAGGATCCCCCCAAAGATCACCCTGCCCAGATAGCGGCAATGTACCACAGTCCCCCAGCACACATCACGATTCCACGCCCTCAATCAGCCCCCCTTCCAGAGGATTTTTGAACTACCCTACTGAAGCACTGTCAGTTAGGGCTTTACGAGTGGCCAACCATAGTTTTACCCAAGGATACTCATTACTAGAGACGTTAGATTCTGAGCCCGTACCCGGTGATACGATACGAAATAGACGATCACCTTCAATTACGCTCAGAATCACTCTAGTAGGAAAGAAAACCGGTCGAGAAATCAGTGCACGGGCTTTACTAGACAGCGGCGCAGAAGGAATCATCATAGATCAAGAGTTTGCCAAGAGGAATAACCTAACCCTCAGAACCCTGGTTAACCCACTTCCAGTACGAAATGTGGATGGAACATTAAACAAACAGGGATCAGTTCGATATACTACAATCCAGACAATCCTGATAAAGACTTCCGATGGAGAATACCACGACGAATGTGTTGAACTCTATGTAACCACGCTAGGCGACCACGATATTATCCTAGGAACAGACTGGCTCAAAGCACACAACCCAGAAGTTAACTGGGCCACGCCACAACTCACCTTCACAAGATGCCCCAAGACCTGCACACTATCCACCAAGTCCCTAGTTATTACAGCCAAGAAGCCACAGACGCGAGCAACCACGATCAATGTTTTACAAACCACGGAAGAATACCAAGTCGCAGGTGAACCTGCCTTTAGTCAAGAAGCCATGGAGCCGTTCCTGTACCTACATCAAGAAACCAAGGAAGAAGATATACTCATTAGAGCCAAGACCACCACAAGCACAGAAATTGCAGCTAGAACAGCACCCAAGACATCCACGGAACACATCCCAGCCCAGTTTTCACAGTACGCTAAGGTATTTAGCGAGACAGCCTCCCAAAGACTACCACAGCACCAGCCATGGGACCATGCTATAGAATTGAAACCCAGAGCCACCATGAAGAATTGCTCCATCTATCGTCTTACACCCAAAGAATCTGAAGCATTGAAGATTTATATCACGGATCACCTACAAAGGGGATATATTCGCCCTTCCAAGTCACCCATGGCCAGCCCCTTCTTCTTTATAGATAAGAAAGACGGCAAGTTACGCCCAGTACAAGATTATCGAGCATTAAACGATATTACAATCAAGAACGCCGCCCCATTGCCATTAATCCCCGAGCTCATTGATAAACTACGCGGCGCAAGATGGTTCACCAAGTTAGATATCCGATGGGGCTACAACAATATACAAGTCCGCAAAGGCGACGAATACAAAGCTGCTTTCAAGACACCTCTCGGACTATATGAACCCACAGTCATGACATTCGGCCTCTGCAACACCCCTGCCACGTTTCAAACATTCATGAACACCATCTTCGAAGACCTGATAGATGAAGGACACGTTGTCGTCTATCTCGATGATATCCTGATATTTGCAGAGGACCTTCCCACGTTAACCAGGCTCACCCACGAAGTACTATCACGCCTAGCAAAATACGACCTCTACTTGAAACCAGAAAAATGCTCTTTCGCCCAGACATCCATAGAATACCTCGGACTTGTTATATCCGAAGGACAAATTGCCATGGACCCAGCTAAGGTGGCAGGAATAAGAGACTGGCCACCTCCTAAGACGGTCAAACAAGTTCAAGCCTTCCTGGGATTTTGCAACTTTTATTGACGCTTCATCAAGGACTTCTCTACCATCGCCCGCCCCTTGTTTGACTTAACCAAGAAAGAAGTACCCTTCCTATGGACCCCAGAAGCATCCACAGCCTTTCAGACACTCATCACAGCTTTCACCACTGCACCTGTCCTTGCCCTGCCAGACCACGATAAGCCTTTCCGCTTAATCACGGACGCTAGTGATTTTGCCACTGGCGCCATCTTAGAACAACCCGATGCACTCAACCGTTGGCACCCCATTGCGTATCACTCCAAGTCTCTACAGCCCGCCGAACGGAACTATGAAATCCATGATAAAGAACTCCTTGCTATCATCCGCGCCCTGGAAATTTTTCGTCACTACCTTGAAGGACGCGAAGACACCCTCGAAATTTGGTCTATTTCTCCACGAAACAGAAACTTACGCGGCGCCAAGCACGATGGGCCCTCTTCCTCGCACGTTTCAAGTTCACCATAGTCCACAAACCCGGTACCCAAAACAAGTCGGATGCCCTGTCCAGGCGTCCAGACCTTAGTGAGGGGATAGCGCATGAAGAAAATGATCGTGTGCTTTTGGATAACAAATTTTTCGCAATCCATGCAGTCCGACCCACAACAATCACAGTCCAAGGAAACACCACGTTACGACAACAAATCAAGAACACTCAAGAATACGACAAAGAAGTTAGCCTTGCCTTAGAAACCCTTCTAAAGAATGGCCCTAGATCCCTCACAAAGGGCTTAGAAGATTGGAACTTAGAAGATGGAATCATCCTGTACAAAGGACAAGTATACGTCCCCAAGAATGAAGATCTCCGAAGAGAAATAGTCAAGCAATACCATGACCATCTTGCCACAGGACACCCAGGAAGATGGAAGACCTACAAACTAATTTCATGAGAATTCTGGTGGCCAGGCATGTCCACCTTTGTCAAGAGCTATGTGTGTCACAAACCTGTAAAACTTGGGTCGTGACTCGAGCGTCTAAGACCGGTCTGCGCCGGCCCGGTCTTATGTAATCAATTTCCTAAAGGGGAAATCCGAAGTCGGAGTTCCAAATTCGTACCCCAACGGTCATGTGACTGGTCACGTGATTATCCTATGTTTATCAAGTCACCTGACGACTGAAAGTCGTACCACTCTTTGGATTAATCCTATTGGACTGCGGAGCAGTCACACCACTATGACGCAATCTTGCGCAATCGACTGCAGAGCAGTCGTACGATACCTACGATTATTCTGATTGGTTGATATACTTAGAACTCTTCCAGAACCTTCCGTTGCGCAGCACCTGTGGGAAGTAGTAAGCCTCCCCTAAAGTACGCACAGACCATGTACCCAGGTATATAAGCTAGAGCAATAGAACGGACAGTCCCTCAGACTGTCCACTTGTGACTCCCACTTGGATAACCCTCTAGTGCCTTTCTTCGCTATTAACCATAGCTTGGATTCGCAATCTCATTGTTATCCTCGTTCTAGCCAAGTTCCTCCAAGTTTTCCCTGACTTCTTCATCGTTCCTCGCGCTCCTCGTCAGCCAAGTGTCCTGCACGAGCACTCTGAGTGAGTGTTTATCACACTGCCTGCTTGCTGAGGTCTTATACTCGTGGCTGTGGTGGCGTTGACATGAGTGCCGTCTTCTTCGGCGTACATGGCCCTATTTCTTGGCCCTTGAAGTCTTTGTCCTGTGAATGCTGGGTTACTGTAGAGACGCCATACGCAGTCGAATTCTCTTGCTAATTCGACCAATTTGTCTAGGGTTGTGGGCTGTGGTGATACACCAATAATCTTCTGGTGTAGGGCTGCAGGGAGTGCCTTTCTAAATGCGAACATCTTGGTTTCTTCGTTTGCACCTGATCTGGACGCGTACGTGGACCATTCTTGGTACCAATCATTGAAGGGTCGATTCCCCATACGACAGGAGTACATGAGGTTGGTGGATTCTAACTTGGTGTGTGACAGAATGAAGTGCTTCTTGAACGCGTCTCTGAAATCGTTCCAGGTGCCAAAGTCTATGGGCGTGGCTGTGAGGGCTTTAGTCTGCTGATCTTGGGCCCAATCTCCTGCTGGGGTACCAATCTTGAAGTGCGTTAAGGCAGCCGATACGCGTTTGCCTTCGTTGGTGTACGTGGATTCATTGAGATAGTAGTAGTTTTCAACACTACTCCAAAAGGCTTCTGCCTTGTCTTGTTTGCCATCGAATGGCTCTGGGGGTGTTCCTAATAACTTGGTGCCTCCTCCTGAAGCCATGGTGCTTGTTACTGGGGGTGTCGGTGGTGGAGAAGGGGATTGACTTTTGGTACCAAAAAGCTTTGGTTGTCTTGGTGTGAACAGTGGGTAACTTGGTTGACTGGATGGTCCTGGGGTACTTGGGAGTGCACCTGGTAACTTTCCTGCTGATGGTGACTGGGGGGTGTGTGTTCCTGATAAACTAGCTAGTACTGAGGCAACGGTCTTGGTGGTTTTGTCTAGGAGGCCTGATACTTCTGCCTGTTCTGTCTCTGAATTCTCTTGATCTGTACTTGGTGGTGGAGATAAGTCTGATCCTTCTTGGTCAGAGTCTGGGAAGACTACTCTTCTGTTATTCTTGTAGACCCAAAGTTCTCGTTTGGTCGACCAATGGACTTCCTTTCCGTTGTACTTGGCTGTGAGATTGTGGTGATCGTACGATCCTTTGTCAAATTTGCTATATCCTGGGTAAGCGTCTTCAAAATCGTCTTTGCTGACAGTGTCGTCTGTCCCAAAGAATTTCCACGGGAACTTCCCATTTGGGCTCGTGAGTTCTTCTGTGTTCCAGATAACGTGGATTAGATTATCGTCAAGGGAGAAGAAGGGGTTCTTGAAGTAGATGGGGACTCTCGCTAGTTCTTCGGGGGTAAGATCTCTAGTGTTTTGGTCTGGTTGATTGCTCATTCACTAGAGCATCTTTGTAATCTTGATACGGTCCAACCGTCTGAGTCCCAGGCGTAAAAGATTTTATACCCTGGTTGTAGTGTTATCCCGTGAGTTGCACTTGGTCGCTGGCTAGATTGAATCCAACAATATTCTTCAAATATCCCATAATGCGATATTAAGACACTAGATCTCCACAAGAGTCCTTGGAACCCTACTGGGTCTGTGGTGATGTCGCAGATGTTGTTGACTGTGTGTTGGAGGTTTAGGGGAACTCCGCGTCTCTGGAATATGAGTTGACAGTGCTGCTTGAAGGTCTGTAATTCTCTGGGGTTTCTCGTGGGTAGTGTTCTTGATATGAAGGGTATTTCTGGGAGGTGGTAATACGTGGGTTGGGTTGCTAGGAATTGTCCTTCTTCACTACTAGTAGAGGGTTGACGAACGACTGGGGGAAGCTCGTGATAACTTGGATACATGGGGGTCGCTTGAACTGGGTTACTTGGACGTGTACTTGTTGCTTGATTTACTCTCCTAATGTCTCTATTAGGGATTACTGGGGGGTGTTCTTCTGGAGAGGGAATAGGCATATCCCTTCTTATAAACTGGTTTCGTTGTCTTCGGCTTCTGTGACGTTGGGATACTTGTTGAGATGCCAGGGTGATAGCCCAATCGAGTGCGCTTTCTGCCAGGGTGATTTAAACAAGGAACCTTCTATATTCTTTCTCTAGAAGGTAGATAATCTTGGCCTGGAGCCCACAATACTACACTAGGTGGAGTAGGTGGGGTATCTGGTCTGTAACCACAAGTACAGACTTCTTTACTACACCAACAGACGCCGTTACTGATCCACTGGTTGGCAGGTTCTCCCCAACTGCTATCAGTATCTGTGAATGGTGTAGGGGGACTTGGACTTGGACTTGGTGGATCTTGATGGGAGAGGTTCGTCTCCGTTCTCTTGGATGTCAAGGCGTGTGACAAAGTCGTGATCGTCAGGGGTGTCCGGGGGGAGGTGAAAGATTCTTGGATTGACGATGTTGGTGTCTGGGTTTTCAAGGGTTGTTTCCCAGAAACTTCCCCACTTGAGGGTGTATTCACGACCTTCGGTAATGACTGGTTGTGATCCGATTTGTGTAGATTCTACTCGAATCTCCTGGAAAGATATTTGGATTTGTTCGTAGTCCAACCGGAATCGTTCAAGGAAAAATTGCCGTTCTCCTCTTAGGAGTTGTTCTAGGATGCGCTGTCTTCTGGGGGGAATGTGGACAAACCAAAGATAGTCGTCTTTGTTCCACAAGAGGGTGGATTCGATGGGAGCGCCGTGGACTGTGAGTGTCTTGGATAGGTGCCAATACAGGAGTTGCTCTTGGGCTAGGTTGCTAAGCCTATCTAGCTTGCTGGTGACGAAGTCTTGAAACTCGACTAAGGTGAGTACCTTTCCGAATGGAAGTATAGAGTTGAGGTCTTTAAGGAGGAGGGTACTATCGCTCCAAACTTCTACTGCGTTGGAGTGGGCGAGGTTAACGAGGGTACTAGAAGGATAGTAAAACTGGAGTTGTCTTTCTCTGTGGGTTTCAAAGAGTGCTTGAGAGCGATTAATTTGCTCTTGTTCAGGGATTTGAGTTGGACGGAAATGGGACACTAAACCCCTTTTATTTTTCTACCAATGACCAAACTGACTACAACTACTTACTTGTAAAGTAAATAGTTATAGTTCCTGTTGATCTAAGTGGGTAGAGATATACAGGAAAGGGTCAGTGGGGAGTCGAGGCGTGAAGCAATACGAAAGAAGGGAGGGGCTGGTCCTAACGGCGTCCTCAAAATGATACCCTTGATCAATCACAAAGATCCAGTCCTGCCAAAAGGCCAAGTATCCGTACGTGGAGATGATCCTACCGTCCAGAAAGTCTTGGAGCTCGAGGGTGACTAGAGTCCCAATGTATGCCTGTCGAATTACCTGGTTCAAAGGGGCGAATGCCCGACGGATGCCTTCCCGAAAGTTGTACTTAATGGAGCCGAGAGGGAGGTCCTGGCTGGGAAGATCGAGGATGGCTTGGGAACAGGCGTAGAGGGGAGGGATTCCAAGGGCGAGAGCGAGGGGACGGTGACGTGGGTAGAGCTGGATATAATGTGGGGACCGGAACCGGAAGGGGGTGACGCCAGGGAAGTTAGGGGGGTACGCGAGGAGGTGATCAATGGAGGGGAGCTGTGTTAGCGAGACCTGATAGAACTTGGAGATAGGTCTCCACTCTTCTCCCTGGGGTGTCTGAACGTTAATAAACTGGTGGGGATGTGGGCCGGTGGTAACGTTGACACAAGACGGGGGGCGGACAATGGGCAGGGCAGGAGGGACGTTCTCCTGGTTTTCGTGGGGGAGGTCGTCGTCGGGGGTGTCAATACGAGGGACGCCTTCTGCTACACGATTGTAGTCGATAGGCGAGTCGGGAGTGGCTGGGCGAGCGGGGAGCAACGAGGACTGAGAACGAGGCGAGACAAGGCGGACTGACGGGGAAGGGAGATCGGAGAGGGGTGACGAGGGCCCGAGCAGGGGGGACTGGAATACTCGAACCGGATCTGGGTACACCAGTTCCGGGGACGGGGAGCGAGTACGGGGGTTGCCAGATCGAACGGCTACTTGAGAACAGATGTCGAAATCCGGGGACGGGGACGAGGGGCGAGAGACCGGGGACGGGACACCAGAGAGAGCAATGTAGTTTTCGTCGAGTAATACGTACTCGACGCCGGGGGATGCCTCTGCGTAAGAGAGGGGGGTAGCAGGGCGAGGTGTCGGGGGGCGAGAGAAGACCGGGGATGAGGGCGCTACGAAAGCAGCCGGACCTTGGGGGAGAGCGACTTGCTCAACTTGGACGAGGGGGGTGTTCAACCCCACCGGAGACAATGGATGAGTGAAGGGAGAGGAGGGGGAGAGGCGTTGACGAGGGGGGCCACGATACTGGGGCTCCCACGAGGTGTAATAGGAACTGGAATCACCGTCCCAGTGACCGAAATCGTCTCCAAAATCAGACACTACCAAGGAGCGTCCAGGTCAGATAAGGAGACTGTCCAAGTGTGATGAACACTCACTCAGAGTGTTCTTGCAAGACACTTGGCTGACGAGGAACGCGAGGAACGATGAAGACGGTAGGGAAAACTTGGAGGAACTTGGCTAGAACGAGGATAACAAAGAGATTGCGAATCCAAGCTATGGTTAATAGCGAAGAAAGGCACTAGAGGGTTATCCAAGTGGGAGTCACAAGTGGACAGTCTGAGGGACTGTCCGTTCTATTGCTCTAGCTTATATACCTGGGTACATGGTCTGTGCGTACTTTAGGGGAGGCTTACTACTTCCCACAGGTGCTGCGCAATGGAAGGTTCTGGAAGGGTTCTAAGTATATCAACCAATCAGAATAATTGTAGGTATCGTACGACTGCTCCGCAGTCGATTGCGCAAGATTGTGCCGTAGTGGTGTGACTGCTCCGCAGTCCAATAGGATTAATCCAAAGAGTGGTACGACTTTCAGTCGTCAGGTGACTTGATAAACATAGGATAATCACGTGACCAGTCACGTGACCGTCGGAGTACGAATTTGGAACTCCGACTTCGGATTTCCCCTTTAGGAAATTGATTACATAAGACCGGGCCGGCGCGGACCGGTCTTAGACGCTTGAGTCACGACCCAAGTTTACAGGTTCGTGACACATGGGGCAGGGGAGCCTATATAGAAGAAATCCCCACCGCTCCTCAAAGCGTAGCAGGAGATGCCCTTATAGACTTCGATGGACCAGTCCAAGCCAACCGCGCAGACACCGATCCCCAGATAGACGACATCATGGGTTATATCGCTGCCCTATCGGAGGAGAAGAGGGAGGTGTTCACAAGGGATATGGCAGGGAGGCAGGATTTTCAAAGCACCTGAACCCAACGGCCTGGGTGAGGGCTTTAAATTGTAACTTGTCGCTTATCATGCACTATCGATCTACGCAGGTCCCAGTTTCGATTCGCACGAGCTACTATATGGCCGAAAAGAAAGCATTGGTGGACTCCGGAGCCACCCACAACTTCATACACCCAGACTTCGTAAAGAAGATGGGGTTAGGAACCAAGGAATTACCTAACCCCCGAAATATCTGGAACATAGATGGGACACACAACAAAGGAGGGAAAATCACTCACTGTGTTGACCTAAACATACAAACTGATGGGAAACTCAAAACCATTCAGTTCCTCATCACCAATGTAGGAGGAGAAGACCTCATTCTAGGGTACCCCTGGCTAGCGACGTTCCAACCACGAATACAATGGGCCACTGCCACCATGGACACTAAGCAATATCCAATCATCATACGCACCATTAACCCCAATAAAACAGCTACCATCCAGGCAGAAATTTGGAGCATCGTCACAAGGATACAAGACGAGGAACACGAACAAGCCTACAGGGAACTGGAAGAGGAAACGAACCCAATATACGGACGCACAATGGCAACGGAATTAGCAATCTCAGCACAGTCAACGGAAACAAAGGAACTACCTGATGAATACAAAAGACACGCGAAAGTATTCAGTGAAGAAGAATTCTACCGATTCCCACCCCCTAGACCATGGGACCACGCCATCGACTTCAAACCAAACACTCCAGACCACATCAACTGCAAAGTCTATCCACTCAACACAACGGAAGACAAAGCCTTGGAGGAGTTCCTGGATGAACAATTGGCCAAAGGATACATTCGACCATCGAAATCTCAGTACACAGTCCCATTCTTCTTTGTTAAAAAGAAAGATGGAAAACTACGGCCAGTACAGGACTACAGGGAACTCAACACATGGACCATACGCAACCAATACCCGCTCCCACTCATACCGCAGCTAATCGCCGACCTTAGCAGAGGCTGGATCTTCTCTAAATTTGATGTCAGATGGGGATACACAAACATCAGAATCAAACCCAGAGACGAACACAAGGCAGCATTCAAGACTAAACGGGGTTTCTTCGAACCATTGGTAATGTACTTCGGCATGACAAACGCACTGGCAACCTTCCAAGCGATGATGAACGCAATTTTCGAACCACTCATTGAACACCATGAGAAAAAGGGAACCATCATACGCGTATACATGGATGACATTGGAGTCGCAACAGCAACCACGGAACAAGCCCACACAGAAGCAGTTCATGATATCCTGGACCTACTAGAACAACACGACTTATACCTCAAATTGGAAAAGTGCACATTCCACTCCGACACCCTCGATTACCTGGGGGTAATCATTAAGAAGGGGGTGATTCGCATGGACCCTGTCAAAATTTCTGGAATCCGTGATTGGCCGACCCCCAAAAATGTAACGCCACCACTGGCGTTAGTCCGACTTGGACACGAAAGGGCGTTCACAACTTAGCAGAATATCTCTTCGAGGTCACGTGACCTGATCACGGGATACACAGCGCTTATGAGCACGTGATCTGAGTGTACACTAGGGCAAGTCGTGCCACTAGGTAGTCCGATAATTGATGTAGACGACTTGCTCTGAAAGAGACAAGCGAAGCACGCGTAAGGGGACGAATGGAAGTGGTGAATTGAAGAAGACCAAGATGGCGTATCTTGGTCTTATCGAACCACTATTTATACATGTATGAGGTAGCTTTAAAGCTCCTCCTGAACTCATACGACTAGTAGCATAAGTAGCTCAAACCCTACTACAGCTATCCTAGGAATGAGTCATGCCCTATTGGCATGTGATTCTACTGTCCTTGCTGACTGATGCGACTGTCCATGACACATTACTACTTACTAACGGGGTCATAACCGTAGGTAAGAGTCCACTTCTCCCGTACCGTGACATCACCCCCTTTTCAGCTGCGACACCCACGGCACCAAGTGGGGCCTATCCCTCCTACCCAAGCCTCCTGTCGCTCTGTGATTCGGTCCAATACATCAGCCATCTCGAGGCGAAACTTACAGCGGGCGAGCTCTGCTTGTACTCCCCCGAGCGCTTGTGCCAGGGCGTGAAGCCTCTGCTCCATCCGTTCGGCCTCGTGTTGGTAGGCACGGAAGCAGGTTACCTCGGCTTTGAGTCCTACATCCCTCAACTCGTTCAACGCCCAATCTACCCTATGCTGGTTGCTATGTCCGCCGACGAGGGCGTACAGGTCTTCGGGGGCGTAGTGGGGCTTCCCGGCCTCGCGTACTTGTGGCTCTGCATATAGGGGTCGGCTGTAGACCTTGTCGCTGTCGTCGACGAGGCCTAGTACGAGGGGGTCGGGGCCGGCGACTACTTGGACGAAGGTCGCCTGGCGTGTCACCCCCTGCACGTCGGTGATGGGGTAATGGACGAAATCGTCCCCCCGATTATGTTTGTAGCCGTGTGGGGCGGTGCGAGCGCTGCCTCCTAGGTAGCGGAGGCGGACGGCGGGGAGCGTTTGGTTTTCGGTGTCGACGACGACTCCGGCTCGGTACAAGGGCCGCCCCGTGGTGTCGCAGGCGTATGGGGTTTCGCGGGGGTCGTCAGAGTCGGTGGCCGTGATAAGGTAGGGCTGCTCAACTGGGTACCACTCCTTTAGCGCTCCTTCTACCGCCTCGTACACTGCTCTCTCAGTGTCGCGATGTGCTGTCGGCGTCGAATGAGGATGCACGCTCATCGTGCCGCGGTTGCCGCCAGCTGTTGCTGCCTCCACTGATCCGCGTGTGGCCTCCAGGGTCGGTTCTTCATCCACTCCTGCCATCGCAGCGTGGCTGGCGTCTTCTTTGTCTTCTTGCTGCTTGACTCGGACTGGGAGAGGTCGAAGTGGGGGACTCGCAAAGAGTCCGACAGCTGCGCGAAGCCGAGTAATCTCGGCTTCCGTATATGGTGCAGTGTTGAGGCGGTCCCCACGACTGTTGGTGAGCCAGTAGGTGGCGGGTTGGTCGGGCTCTTCGACGTCGATAATAGACTGCGCATTGGTGAGGGCCTCTCGGAGCTCTTCGTGGGTGAGGCTGTCGTTGAGACGGGCAGTGAGAGAGGTGGAAGAGGTGGCAGAGGGAAAGGACATTGTTGGTTGAGTGAGGAGTCCAGTGTGAAGGGATGGGGGCAACTTAGCGTCGTGTGTCCGGTTTATATGTATCCTAGCTGTAGTTGAACTCCGCTCGTACTCCGTTATGGCTTCGTCAGCGAATATGTCGTCCTTGTTGACCCACTGATTCTCCGAGTCTGGGTATCCTTTCCATTTCACGAGATACTGCAGTTTCTTGCTCCGGCCGAACCGCCTGGAGTCTAGAATGCGCTCCACTTCGTATTCCTCTTCTCCGTCCACCAAATCTGGTGGTGGGCGCTGGAAATTCTTCCCATGCATGGGCGTCTCGCGATAAGGTGTGAGCAAATCGATGTGGAATACAGGGTGGATACTCCACTGCATGGGAAGCTGGAGTTGATAGTTGACCGGTGACAATACTCGTGTGATTTGGAATGGTCCGTGCCGTCGTGCCGCGAGTTTGGCCGTTGGTTGGTTGGTTCGGAGATGTCGTCCTTCTAACCACACTTGGTCTCCTACTTGATACTTGGGCGTATCTCGGTGTTTGATCCATAAGGATTGTGCCTTCTTGATAAGGTTCTGGGCTTCTTTCCGTGCGTCTCGGAATTGTTGGAGCCTTGTGAGTACCTGGGGAATAGGCGAAGGCTTATCGATCCAATCAGCGCAGGGGTCGTATCCCATCAGGAGCGAAAATGGAGACTTCCTTGTCGCCTCGTGGGGCCAGTTGTTATGCGCGAACTCTGCCATTGGTAGGAATCGCGCCCAGTTATCTTGACGCTTGTTGGTCCAGAACCGCAGGTATTGTTCTAGCCACTGATTGGTGCGCTCTGATTGTCCGTCCGTCCGGGGGTGATATGCCGTGGAGATGTTTTGGTAGATGCCGAGGATTCGGCATAATTCGCGTGTGAACTTTGATGCGAATCTCGGATCGCGGTCGCTGATAATTTTCGCCGGTAGTCTGAATCTCCGAAACACATGAGTGACGTACAGTGCAGCGGTTTCTTCCGCGGATATTTCCTCGTTGCAGGGGATGAACACTGATGCTTTGGTGCAGTCGTGGTCAGTTACGGTGAGGATCGAATCGCACCCCTGTGACTCCGGCAATTTAGTGATGAAGTCAAGAGCGATGACTTCAAATGGCTTAGCGTCAGGTGTCGGCGTGATGGGCACTAGTGGGGCTCGCGTCGGGCGGTTGTTAACCTTGTGGCGTTGACATTCCGCGCAGCCTTGAACGTACTCCGTTATTTGTTTCAGCATATTCGGCCACCAGTGACTTCGCTCAATGATTCTCGCCGTTCGCTTGATTCCTGGGTGGCCGTAGACTGGGGGGTCGTGGTGGTTGGCGATGACGATGCGGATTTCTTCCGGTCCTCTGGTGACTACTCGTGCACCTTGGTGGTACCAGACTTCATTGACTTTCTTGAGCTTGTGTGGGTCTACCCAGGGTCGTAGAATGTCTTCGTCTTGTTCGTGGGTTTCCGGTGATTGCGTGGTGACGGTTCGCACGAATACCTTCTCAGGTAAGACGACGACTCCTTCGTTGTCCCTCTCTCCCCGGTCGTAGTCGGGTCTTCGCGATAGAGCATCTGTGCGTCCGTTGTTAGTCCCTTTGATGTGGTGGATCTCGAAATTGTATTCCATGAGTTCTAGGACTTCTCGGGCTACTCGGCGACTTATCTTCTGCGGTGTCTTCCAGTGTGTAAGGTTGAGGTGGTCGGAGAAGATTTTGATTTTGTGCGGTGAGCCTGCCAGGAACGGTCTCCAGTGTCGCAGTGCCTTGACAATCGCCAGAAGTTCCAAGTCATAGATGTCGTAGTTGCGTTCCGCTTCGTTTAGGGTGGCCGAGAAGTAACTGAGGGGGTGTCTTTTCCCGTCTTGCTTCTTCTGTAGGAGTACTGCACCTACTGCGTATCCCGATGCGTCTACTTCGAGTTCGAATTGGTCTGTCAGCGTGGGATGTGCGAGTACCGGTTCGCTTGTGACTAGGCGTTTGAGGGTTTGGAAGGCCGTTTCTTCGTCTTTGCCCCACGTCCACTCTGCGTCTTTGCATGTGAGTTTGTTGAGGGCTCGTGCGTATGTGGCGAAACTGCGAATGAAGAGGCGGTAAAAATTGCAGAAGCCCAAAAAGGAGCGTACGTCTCGTACCTTCGTGGGTGTGGGCCAGTCGCGTATACCAGCAATTTTTATGGGGTCCATGCGAGTCACCCCCTTTTCAAGAATTACCCCCAGGTAATCCATTCGCGGTTGGTGGAAGGTACACTTGGACGGTTTGAAGTACAGGTCATGGTCCAGTGCTACTTGAAGTACTGTGCAGACGGCGTCAATGTGCGCTTGAAGGCCTGCGTGTTCGAGTGTTGCGATTCCGATGTCGTCCATGTAGACACGGATAATCGTTCCCATTGCCGCAAAGACTTGGATTGTGTGGCCTAAGATGTCGTTCATCATATTCTGGAACGTTGCTGGTGAGTTTGTGAGTCCGAAGTACATGACAAGTGGCTCAAAAAGTCCGTATTTCGTTTTGAAGGCTGCTTTGTACTCATCCCCTTCCTTGATGCGTACATTGTTGTACCCCCATCGGACATCAAGCTTGGTGAATATGTGCCCGTCTCCCAGGTCGTTGATGAGTTCCGACATGAGGGGTAGTGGGTATTGGTTGCGCACCATGCATGCGTTAATCCTTCGATAATCCTGTACCGGTCGTAGTTTGCCATCCTTCTTCTTGATGAAGAAGAATGACGAGGCGTATGGCGATTTCGATGGGTGAATGTACCCTAGTTTGAGTTGCTCGTCTAGCCATTCGCGCAGTTGTCCGTCTTCATCCTGTGACATTGGGTAGATCTTGCAGTCGATGCTTGGAGGCGTGCCTGGTTTGAAGTCGATTGCGTGGTCCCATGGTCGCGATGGTGGAAATCGGTGTGATGCTTCTTCACTGAAGATCTTTGCAAAGCGCTGGTATGGTTCGGGGAGGGTTGCCACGACAGTGTTTTGGTTAGCGGCTATGGCGAGCTCGGTAGCCGTGGTACGTATCTGGCATTCTTCCTCCAGCTCTTGGACTGCGTTTTCGGCTTCTTCTTGGGTCATTGCCTTAGCGATGGTGGTTTGCGTTTCTGTGGGGTTGATCGATCGGAGTACTACCGGAAGGGCTTCTTCGTGAATGGTAGCGTGCGCCCAGCTGATGGTTGGTTCGTAGGTGGCTAGCCATGGGTATCCGAGGACTAGGTCTTCGTTTCCTATGTCGGTGACTAGAAATCTCATGATTTTTGAAACGCCGTTGGTCTGGACGTCTAGGTCTATAAAATGAGTAATAGACCCAGCTTTGTTTTCCGTATTGTCAATGTTCCATATTTTCTTTGGTTTCTCAAGGGTTTGTAGCCCAAGACCCATGCGTTTGGCGAACGCGGGTCGTATGAAGTTGTCGGTGGCTCCTGAATCAACAAGCCCTTTGATGTCGGCCATGGAGTAACTGGTGCGAATCGAGACTGGAATTCGTAGCGAACGGTAGCGAGTCATGATTACAGAGTTACAATTGACTGCCCTCACCCAGGCCGTTGGGTTCAGGCATCCTGAAAACCCTCTTGGGTCCAGAGATCCTTGAATACGAGGTCCTTGACCTCGTCACTAGCTCCCCTCAGTGTCTCCATCCACCCCTTGGCTTGTTCTTCGGCCGTGGTTTCTGTGCGGCGTGCGGTTGCGGGTTCTTGGTAGTAGTCGGTTTCTATGCTGCGACTTGTACTTGCACGTGGTTGGAATTGTTGCCTCGGTTTTCTAGGGCGTGTGCAGTCGCGTGAGAAGTGGCCTGGGTTGTTACAGTTGTAACATATCACTTCCCTCATGTCGCGGCGTGGTCTGCTCCCCCGATTCTGCCCTGGCCCTCCCCTTGGTGGGAGGGGTGGTCGCTGGTTCCCGCGGTTTGGGTCGCCTACCTCCGCGAGGCGTGCGCGTGTTCTATCCGCTGATGTGTCCATGGTGTTTGGGTCGTAGCGCGGTGGTGGAAATCTGGGTGGTGCCCACTGCGGAGTATATCCGCGATTCTGTTGTGGTCGCAGTGGTGGTGCCGTGTGGGGCGTGGTGTTGAGTCCTAAGCGTGCGCGTAGATGTATGTACTGTTTTTGTCGACGCAGCGCCGCTTCCTTCCATTCGTTGAAGGTTTGCGGGTCATCCAACTCGTAGATTTTGGTAAATAAGGCCCTCGGAAGGCCCGCCGTGAACCGATCAAGTGTTTGGCGATCGTTGAGGCGGTAGTCAGCTTTTCTTGCTAACTGCTCGAAGTTGGTGACGTACGAGTCGATGTCGTTGCCGACCATCTTAAACCCCTTAGCCAACGTTGCTTGTGCCTGCTCTTGCTCGAGTACGTTTGAGAAACGGTCCGAGAATCCAGCCGTCAGGGTGTCCCATAAGAATGGGTCATATCAGCTACGTCCCTGGTGTAGCTCGTTGTTGAGCCATTGGAGGAATCCGAGCGTCCAGTTGGATACTCGTGGGCCTTTGATGAAACCTAAGAACAGTAGGCATCGCCGATAGACATTGGTCATGATCGGTGCTTCTGAATTTTGTCCCCAGTATATGTGCCACTGCGTGAGGAATGATTCTTACTCATCTCGATTTCCGTCGAATATGGTCGGGGTTTCTCCCACTAACTTGTCTGACCCGTGTGGTGCTCCCAGCGCTGGCCCTGCTGCTGGCAGCGGTGGGGGTGGTGGTCCTCCACCAAAGGGATCCCCTCCACCTCCTCCTCCGAATTGAGGTTGTCTTCCTCCGTGCGGCGGCCTTCCGTCTCCTGGTGGCCCTTGACCAAAGGGTCCTCCGCGTCTTCTGGGTGGTGGAGGTCCTCCTGCGCCTGGTGGTGGGTCGGGGACATCTGGGCCTACTGCTCTGAAGATGGCCGTGTCGTCTGCGGTCATGCGGTGTCCCGTTGTTGGGTTGATGGGGCGTAGGTAGGACTCTGCTTCTTCGGTAATTCTCCTGGCTTCTTCGAGGGCCAGATCCTCCTGGGTGATCGTTGCTGTTGCCATATCTGCGGGTGGGCGTACTTCGATATTCTCGGGTTCGTTGATACGTAGGGACTCAGCTGTCTGTATTATTTCTCCCACTTCGGATTCTTCGTCGTTGTCAGTTTCTTCGTTGTCTCCACTAGTCTCGGATGGTGCGGGGGTTCTTGGTTCGGATGTGCTGGGTTCTTCTTCGGGTTGTCCGTCTATGCGTCCCCACTCTTCACATGTGGGTAGGTTCCTTGCGTCGATATCGCAGTTGTAGTTTCTTCCTGCGGGTCGCACTGTGTCGTATCGGTTGTCTACGGGGTTCCAAGTAATCTCGACCCAGCACAAATTGTCAAAATTGAACTCGACGGGGCGGTATCGGGTTGGCCCCGACGCAAAGTCCACGAAGTATCCTGTTTCTCCTCGGTATTCTCTCCACCTAGCAGCTCCTAGGAATTGTGTTGGTACGTTTCGGTCTCCTCGTCGTTCGAGGGAGTAGGTTTGAAAGTTTCTCCACTGGTCTCGAGTTGTGAATGCCACGATGGAAGGATCTTGGTCTTAATGTAACGCCACCACTGGCGTTAGTCCGACTTGGACACGAAAGGGCGTTCACAACTTAGCAGAATATCTCTTCGAGGTCACGTGACCTGATCACGGGATACACAGCACTTATGAGCACGTGATCTGAGTGTACACTAGGGCAAGTCGTGCCACTAGGTAGTCCGATAATCGATGTAGACGACTTGCTCTGAAAGAGACAAGCGAAGCACGTGTAAGGGGATGAATGGAAGTGGTGAATTGAAGAAGACCAAGATGGCGTATCTTGGTCTTATCGAACCACTATTTATACATGTATGAGGTAGCTTTAAAGCTCCTCCTGAACTCATACGACTAGTAGCGTAAGTAGCTCGAACCCTACTACAGCTATCCTAGGAATGAGTCATGCCCTATTGGCATGTGATTCTACTGTCCTTGCTGACTGATGCGACTGTCCATGACACATTACTACTTACTAACGGGGTCATAACCGTAGGTAAGAGTCCACTTCTCCCATACCGTGACAAAAAACGTCAAACAGGTGCGATCATTCCTAGGGTTTTGCAACTTCTACCGCACTTTCATTCGAAATTTTGCCACACACGCACGCCCACTCAACAAGCTCACGCGCAAAGACACGGAATGGTCATGGGGAACAGAGCAACAAGCAGCATTCGACAAACTCAAAACCCTCATAACGGAAGAACTGGTGCTCAAACACCCAGAACTGGACAAACCCTTTGAACTGGAAGTCGACACTTCGGGATACGCAGTAGGAGTGGTACTACTCCAACGGGATAAGGACAACAAACGACACCCAATCGCATATTACTCGAACACCCTCAATGCGGCAGAACAAAACTACGATATCTATGACCTGGAACTGTTAGCCATCATCAAGGCACTAAGGAACTGGAGAGCCTACCTTGCGGGATCCCCACACAAAATCAAGGTGTTCTCTGATCACATGAACCTGCAGTACTGGAGATCCCCCCAAAAGATAAGCAGACGAGTGGCAAGGGAAGTGTTGGAACTCTCCGAATACGACATAGAGATTCACCACATCAAAGGAACAGCAAACGGAAGAGCTGACGCCTTATCAAGGAGACCCGACTACGACCAAGGAGAACACGACAATGAACAAGTCACGGTACTTGTAACGCCACCACAGGGGCGTTAAGTACGACATGTACTTCAGCAAGTCAACGGGATCGGCAAGGCATGAACCAGTTAGGGTTCAGTTTGGTGGTGAACAAGTATCACTTGGTCTCCCAGGGACACAAGGATGTTGATAAGTGACCTGTGCGCACTTAGCGGCTCAAATGGACACACAGATAACGGACTGCTTTAGATTAGATATACAGGACTTGTAGATTAGATTATTTTTGATCTTTACAATCTCGGACTTCTTGTATTCTCTTATCTAATGACATCACATATGTACATGACATCATGGACCACTCTGGATTACCCTTGTACTACGTCTATGTACTTTCCTTTGTTCTTATCTCTATTGTGATGTCACTATGATATCATAGTCTGGACTCTTCTTGTTCTCTACGCCTTGTTCTCTTTCTAGTCCACTCCTTTGTCCATGTACAGAACAATGCGCTTTGTATTTACTGTGACCTGCTGTTACCAGCGTCACCCCCTGTAGCAGTATAAGTAGAGTACTTTGTACGCTCCTGGTCCACATCAGTTCTCATCTGTTGTGTGCCAGGTATGTCTCCACCTCTCCAATGTAATCATCAGTTCTCATCTGTTGTGTGCCAGACTCCACATCTGCTTCACTTGCTAGATATCACTCTGTTGCTGCTTCCAGCCACTCTCTGTATCTCACCACAGTCTACTTTGTCACTGTGAGTATAGTCCCTTCATGTGCGCTGTTCATCAAAGGATAGTAGCAGGAAGTCGAGGCTCAAGCGAAAAGGCGAGCAGAAGGGGGACTCAAGCGCAATGGCGAGTCAAAGTCGTTCGTGAGGCAAAGACAATTGTGGTATTACACAAGAAGTCAAGTCTACCGTACAAGCTAGGTAGGGCGTGACTTATATACTAATACAGGGTGTTTGTAAGGTACAAACACATGGCGCGATCCTGAGGTGCTGGCCTCAGCGAGCTAATAAGGAAGTGTGAAGGGGAAGTTCATAAGAAGTACAAGGGAATCCCGCGGGGGCGTGCGGGGTTCAAATGACATCAGCGGGTCCTAGGAGTCATAAGTCTGGCTTCCCTACAGTCATGGGGTTGGTGTGAGATAAGAGTCGGAGAATGAATCGGAACGGGTCATGGGTAAAAGTATATGCAAACACGAGGCGGAGCAAAGAGGCAGACAGAACACATCGTATAGTAAGACGAAAATCGTAACAGTACTCCCTGATCATATATTCGTCCAAGCTGCAAGCATCGACACCACGGAAAACCCAACATGCATAAGTCCGGAAATCACAGTGGACAAAATGCAACCCACGCACCCAGTATACACCCAGGACAATGACATCATCACGAAATGGGTAGACCCACACAAACTCAAGCGCATCGAAAACACATGGTACAAGGAGGGACGAAGAGTGGTTACAGGGGACACGCACAAACAAAAGTGTATTATACAAGCCCACCACAACACGCTCACCTATGGACATCCCGGAATCAACCGAACCATCAAACTAATCGAAAGATACTATTGGTGGCCAGGCAAGAGGCAAGAGGCACAAGATTATGTCAAAGGATGCGCCGACTGTCAGCGAATCAAGGTCAACAACCGACCAACACACGCCCCTCTACAACCCATATTCCCCAAACCGGAAGCAACTCCGTTCGAGGTCATAGCACTGGACTTCATCATGAAACTTCCCCAATTGAATGGCTGTGATTCCATACTGACAGTAACAGACCATGACTGCTCTAAAGCAGCAGTGTTTATCCCATGCCTGGAGGAAATAAGCACGGAAGGAACTGCGGCCCTGTATGTGACACATGTTTTCCCCAGATTCGGACTGCCAGTGCGCATCATTAGTGACCGAGATCTGAGATTCGCAT
Organism: Lactarius akahatsu; assembly: GCA_021524915.1. Lineage (NCBI taxonomy): Eukaryota > Fungi > Basidiomycota > Agaricomycetes > Russulales > Russulaceae > Lactarius > Lactarius akahatsu. The sequence goes on along the minus strand of JAKELL010000126.1, from coordinate 16,866 downwards.
AAAAATTTACCCACGAACTATGCCGAATACTCGGAATTGAGCAAAACATTTCCACGGTGTATCACCCCAGAACTGATGGCCAATCGGAACGGACCAACCAGTGGCTAGAGCAGTACCTAAGGTTCTGGGTCAACGAGCGACAAGATGACTGGACGCGATACCTACCAATGGCGGAATTCACGCACAATAACTGGCCGAACGAGTCTACCAAGGAGTCCCCTTTCAATGTCCTCATGGGGTACAACCCACGTGCCGATTGGATTGATCGACCTTCTCCTATCCCACAAGTGGCGCTGCAGGCGCAGCAGTTCAAAGAAGCTAGAACGCGTGCCCAGGAACTGATGATCAAAGTGCAGCAGGGGTGGATCAAACACAAGGACACCCCAAAATACCAAATCGGAGACCTCGTGTGGCTCGAAGGGCGCCACCTACACACCAACCAGCCAACCGCGAAACTCGCGCCAAGAAGACACGGCCTGTTCCAGATCGTCCAGGTGATGTCCACAGTCAACTACCGTCTAGAACTTCCCACGCAGTGGAGCATCCACCCAGTATTCCACACGGACCTTCTAACTCCGTACAAAGAAACTCCCACACATGGCCCAAATTACCAGCGCCCACCGCCAGATTTGGTTGATGGAGAAGAGGAATATGAGGTCGAGAAGATTCTAGACTCTTGGCGGTTCGGCAGGACAAAGAAACTGCAGTATTTGGTCAAATGGCGCGGATACCCGGACTCGGACAACCAGTGGGTCTCCAAGGATGACGTGTTCGCTGATGAAGCAATTCAGGAATTCAAACGTTCAAACCCTGCCAGAGAAACACATATAAGCGCAGGGAAAATCCAAGAGACGTCCCCATCCCTCTCTCCTCCTCTCACACATACTCATGTCCTCTCCTCGAGTTCAAGTCCACTATGTGCTTGACGACCTACTCCCAGTATCAATCCAGCCTACCGTCATCATTCAAGACGTGCCACCATCACCCCTGTCGCTTCCCCAGTCCATTCACAACGGAGGAAGTTGTCCACCAACCCCCGTACCATCCCTACTTCCTTCGCCAACCTCTACCAGAGTTGGTACAAGAGATCCTTCGCCGACCAACGTGTCGATGACAGCTCAACCCAATTCAGACGAGGCTCCAATTCAAGAGGACCGGGACTTCAACCGATACCTATCAGAGGAACATTGCCCTCTACACGAACACCTCATCTATGGCAACCACCTCACCACCACGCACAATGAAACCCCTCCGCTATGCACCACAGACGGGGACCCCATCCTTATGCCGAAAGCTGCTCGACCCCAGATCCGCCGCTATTGTGCAGAAGAACACAGTCCAATTTCCTGACGCGAAGTGGAGACTCCTCCACCCGTCGGGTTCCAACACAACAGGGGAGTACACTATATCCCTTTCCAGATCCGCGATGCTCAGGACTGCCTGCACCCAGCTCGCTATACGCAGCTCATCCTTACGGCGGACCCATTCGTCCTCGCCTATCAGAAGGGCAGCGACCAGCAGTACAGAAAGCCAGTACACGCCGCCCCAAACTACGACTACCCTGCGGACTCCCACTACTACGATGACGACCTGATCTTCTTAGATCAGCGCAGCTCCATGCGCGAATCGGTCGACCGTGCCCTCACGGGCATGAAGGACCTCACCCTCATCGCGGAGGTCCACCGCTACCGCTGTGCACAAGCGGGGTACGAGGCCAAGGAGGCGGAGCTGGCGAAGAAGATGGACGAGCTAGACAAAATAGCTTGGGTAAGGAGGGACTGTGTGCTTCGGCTTCAGAGGGCCAACGCGATCACCCGCATCGAGGTGGAGCGGGACTCATACCGCCTGGGAGTACAGGCGGGGCTGCTGTCATGAACCTGTAAACTTGGGTCGTGACTCAAGCATCTAAGACCAGTCCGCACCGGCCCGGTCTTATGTAATCAATTTCCTAAAGGGGAAATCCGAAGTCGGAGTTCCAAATTTGTACCCCGACGGTCACATGACTGGTCACGTGATTATCCTATGTTTATCAAGTCACCTGACAACTGAAAGTCGTACCACTCTTTGGATTAATCCTATTGGACTGCGGAGCAGTCACACCACTATGGCGCAATCTTGCGCAATCGACTGTGGAGCAGTCGTACGATACCTATGATTATTCTGATTGGTTGATATACTTAGAACCCTTCCAGAACCTTCCATTGCGCAGCACCTGTGGGAAGTAGTAAGCCTCCCCTAAAGTACACACAGACCATGTACCCAGGTATATAAGCTAGAGCAATAGAACGGACAGTCCCTCAGACTGTCCACTTGTGACTCCCACTTGGATAACCCTCTAGTGCCTTTCTTCGCTATTACCATAGCTTGGATTCGCGATCTCCTTGATATCCTTGTTCTTGCCAAGTTATACCAAGTTTTCCCTGACTTTTTCCTCGTCCCTTGCGTTCCTCGTCAGCCAAGTGTATTGCAGGAACACTCTGAGTGAGTGTTCATCACAGCTGCAGGTCGCGGAGGAGAGGGAGGCCGCTCAGCGCGGTTGAGCTGGGGCTCGACTGTGATGAACACTCACTCAGAGTGTTCCTGCAATACACTTGGCTGACGAGGAGTGTGAGGAACGATGAAGACGTTGGGGAAAACTTGGGCGAACTTGGCTAGAACGAGGATAACGAGGAGGTTGCGAATCCAAGCTATGGTCAATAGCAAAGAAAGGCGCTAGGATGTTATCCAAGTGGGAGTCACAAGTGGACAGTCTGAGGGACTGTCCGTTCTATTGCTCTAGCTTATATACCTGGGTACATGGTCTGTGCATACTTTAGGGGAGGCTTACTACTTCCCACAGGTGCTGCGCAATGGAAGGTTCTGGAAGGGTTCTAAGTATATCAACCAATCAGAATAATCATAGGTATCGTACGACTGCTCCGCAGTCGATTGCGCAAGATTGCGCCATAGTGGTGTGACTGCTCCACAGTCCAATAGGATTAATCCAAAGAGTGGTATGACTTTCAGTTGTCAGGTGACTTAATAAACATAGGATAATCACGTGACCAGTCACGTGATCATCGGAGTACGAATTTGGAACTCCGACTTCGGATTTCCCCTTTAGGAAATTGATTACATAAGACCGGGCCGGTGCGGACTGGTCTTAGACGCTCGAGTCACAACCCAAGTTTACAGGTTCGTGACAGTATCCCCTCTTTAAGGGGTTGCTGCGCCGTTCAGCAACCATCAAGGTTCTGAGTTTGGGTGCTCGTGGATTCTTGTGGTGAAATTGTCGAACAAGGTCTTGGGCGTGTTTCATTTGTGAGGCTGGGAGCCAGGAGTTTTCTGAAGAAGGGTATCCTTTCCACTTCACTAGGTATTGTATGCCTCTCATGTTCAGAGAGAGCCTTGATTGGAGGACCGTTTCTACTTCATAGTGCTCGTCCTCTCCTTGGACTATTTCTGGGGGTGGTCTGGTGAAATTGGGTCCGTGGGCTGTGGTTTCGTTATAGGGGGATACAAGGGATATATGGAACGCTGGATAGATCCTCCAAGCTTTGGGCAACTGGAGTTTACAGTTAACTCCCCACGCGGATATGACTTTGAATGGTCCATGTAACGCCACCACTGGCGTTAGTCCGACTTGGACTTCGAGAGGGCGTTCACGACTTAGTGAAATATTCTTTGAGGATCACGTGACCTGGTCACGAGATACACGGCGCTTATCTTGGCACGTGATCTTAACGTACACTAGGGCAAGTCGTGCCACTAGGTATTCCGATCGATAAGGACGACTTGCACGAAGAGGCAAGTGAAACACGCGGGAGAGAGATGAGAAGAAGTGGTGATTGAAGAAGACCAAGATGGCGAATCTTGGTCTTATCGAGCCACTATTTATACATATACAAGGTAGCTTTAAAGCTCCTCCTGAATCCGTACGACGAATAGCGTATGTAGCTCGAACCCTACTACCGCTATCCTAGTGTTGACTCATGCCCTAATGGCATGTGATTGTGACTCCTCGCTTACTGAGACTACTAGTCCATGACACATTACTGCTTACTTGCAAGGTTATAATCGTAAGTAAGAGTCCATTCCATGCGTACCGTGACACCACCCCCTTTTCAGCCACGACGACCACGGCGTCAAGTGGGGCCGATCCCTCCGACCCATGCCTCCTGCCTTTCCGTAATCCTGTCCAACACGTTTGCCATCTCCAGTCTGAACTTACACCGGGCCAGCTCCGACTGTACTCCCCCGAGCGCCTGGGCGAGGGCGTGGAGGCGCTGCTCCATCCTCTCCGCTTCGTGCTTGTAGGCTCGGAAACGAGTCACCTCTGCCTTCAACCCTACGTCCCTCAGCTCGTTGATGGCTCGGTCGGTCCGGTGTTGGTTGCTATGCCCCCCTACGAGGGCGTATAAGTCCTCGGGGGTGTAATGGGGCTTACCGACTTCTCGAACCTGGGGTTCGGCATAGAGGGGGCGACTGTAGACTTTGTCGCTATCGTCCACAAGCCCCAGGACGATGGGGTCTGGCCCGGCGATGACTTGGATGAAGGTGGCTTGGCGCGTCACCCCTTGTGTGTTGGTGATGGGGTAGTGGACAAAATCGTCCCCCCGATTGTGTTTGTATCCGTGGGGTGCGGTGCGCGCCGACCCTCCCAAGTACCGGAGGCGAACCGCAGGCAGGGTGGAGTCCTCCGTGTCAACCACCACCTCGCCGCGGTATATGGGGTGGCCCGTGGAGTCGCAGGCATACGGAGTTTCATGGGGGTCGTCAGAATCAGTGGCCGTGATGAGGTAGGGCTGCTCAACTGGGTACCACTCCCTTAGCGTCCCCTCTACTGCTTCGTACACTGCTCTCTCAGCGTCTCGGTGTGTTGGCGTCGTCGGTGGTAGATGATGGCCCGTCGGGCCGCGGCTACTGCCAGCTGTCGACGCTTCCAGTCCTCTGCTGGTTCCCTCCAGTCCCTTGTCTTCATCCACTCCTGCCACCTCAGCGTCGCGGGCGTCTTCTTCTTGCTCGTTTTCGATCCGAGGGGGGATAGGTCGAAGTGGGGGACTCGCAAAGAGTCCGACAGCTGTACGAAGCCGAGTAATTTCGGCCTCGGTGTATGGGGCGGTGTTGAGGCAGTCGCCGTTGGAGTTGATGAGCCAGTATGTGGCGGGTTGGTCGGGTTCTTCAATGTCGAAGATGGACTGGGCGTTGGCGAGGGCTGTGCGGAGTTCTTCATGGGTGAGGCTGTCGACAAGGCGGGCAGCAAGAGGGGTGGTAGAGGTGGAAGCGGGAATAGACATTTGGGATGAAGTGAGGAGTCCAGTGTGGAGAGGTGGGGTTTCGGTCGTGGTTTGTCCCCTTCTTATAACTGTCCCTCTCGCTTTCGTACTCCGTTTATACTCCGCTAAGGCTTCGTCAGCAAATACGTCATTTTCGCTGACCCACTGATTCTCCGAGTCTGGGTATCCCTTCCATTTCACGAGGTATTGGAGTTTCTTGTTCCGGCCGAAGCGCCTCGAGTCTAGAATTCGCTCCACTTCGTACTCCTCTTCTCCATCCACCAGGTCCGGTGGTGGGCGTTGGAAGTTTTCCCCATGCATGGGTGTTTCTCGATAGGGCGTGAGTAAATTGATGTGAAATACGGGGTGGATACTCCACTGTGTGGGAAGTTGGAGTTGGTAGTTGACCGGTGATAGGATCCGTGTGATTCGGAATGGGCCATGCCATCGTGCCGCAAGTTTGGCTGTCGGCTGATTGGTTCGTAGGTGCTTCCCTTCTAGCCATACCTGGTCTCCTATTTGATATTTGGGTGTGTTGCGGTGTTTGACCCATAGAGATTGTGCCTTTTGGATGAGGTTCTGGGCTTCTTTCCGTGCGTCTCGGAACTGTTGGAGTCTTGTGAGAACTTGTGGGATGGATGATGGCTTATCGATCCAATCGGCGCGAGGGTCATACCCCATTAGGAGCGAGAACGGGGACTTTCTTGTGGCTTCATGTGGCCAGTTGTTGTGCGCGAATTCTGCCATGGGTAGGAATTGCGCCCAGTTATCTTGACGCTCGTTGGTCCAGAACCGGAGGTATTGTTCGAGCCACTGATTGGTGCGTTCCGATTGTCCATCCGTTCGGGGGTGATACGCTGTGGAGATGTTCTGATAGATGCCTAGGATCCGGCACAACTCTCGCATGAATTTTGACGCGAAGCGTGGGTCACGATCGCTGATAATTCTCGCCAGTAATCCGAATCTCCGAAATACGTGGGTTACGTACAAAGCTGCCGTTTCCTCTGCTGTTATTTCTTCGTTGCAGGGGATGAAGATCGATGCTTTAGTGCAATCGTGATCTGTTACGGTGAGGATGGAGTCGTGCCCCTGTGATTCTGGCAGTTTAGTGATGAAGTCGAGTGCTATAGTTTCGAATGGCTTAGCGTCGGTTTTTGGCGTGATAGGTGTCAGTGGGGCTTTCGTCGGGCAGTTATTGACTTTGTGTCTTTGGCATTCCGCGCATCCTTGAACGTATTCGGTTATATGTTTCACCATGTTTGGCCACCAGTAGTTCCGTTCGATGATCCTTGCTGTTCGTTTGATTCCTGGATGGCCGTAGACTGGGGGGTTGTGGTGGTTTGCGATGATAGTGCGAATTTCGTCTGGTTTTCCGGTGATTACTCATGCTCCTTGGCGGTACCAGGTTCCTTTGACTTTCTTAAGCTTGTGCGGATCTACCCAAGGGCGTATGGTGTCTTCGTTTTGATCATGTGTTTCTGGGGTTTGCGTGGTGAGGGTTCGCGCGAATACCTTTTCCGGTAGGACTATGACTCCCTGGTTGTCTCTTTCGCCTCGGTCGTAGTCGGGTCTTCGTGAGAGTGTGTCTGCGCGGCCGTTGTTCGTTCCTTTGATGTGATGGATCTCGAAGTCATATTCCATGAGTTCTAGGACTTCTCGAGCTACGTGACGACTTATCTTCTGTGGCGATTTCCAGTGTGTGAGATTGAGGTGGTCGGAGAAGATCTTGATTTTGTGTGGTGATCCTGCTAGGAAGTGCCTCCAGTGTCTTAGCGCTTTGACAATGGCCAGGAGTTCCAGATCGTAGATATCGTAGTTGCGTTCTGCTTCGTTTAGGGTGGTCGAGAAGTATCCGATGGGGTGGCATTTCCCGTCTTGTTTCTTCTGGAGGAGAACTGCGCCTACTGCGTATCCAGACGCGTCCACTTCGAGTTCAAATTGATCCGTTAGTGTGGGATGGGCTAGTACTGGTTCGCTGGTGACTAGGTCTTTGAGGGTTTGGAACACCTTTTCCTCATCTTTGCCCCATGTCCATTCGGTGTCCTTACGTGTAAGTTTGTTGAGGGCTCGTGCGTGTGTGGCGAAACCGCGAATGAAGAGGCGGTAAAAATTGCAGAAGCCCAAAAAGGATCGTACGTCGCGTACCTTCGTGGGTGTGGGCCAGTCGCGTATGCCTGCGATTTTTACGGGGTCCATGCGAGTCACCCCCTTTTCAAGAATTACCCCCAGGTAATCCATTCGCGGTTGGTGAAATGTGCACTTGGACGGTTTGAAGTAAAGGTCATGGTCCATTGCGACTTGGAGTACGGCGCATACTGCGTCTATATGTGCTTGGAGGCCGACGTTTTCTAGTGTTGCTATTCCGATGTCATCCATGTATACGCGGATGATCGTACCCATTGCTGCGAAGACGCGGATTGTGTCGCCTAGTATGTCGTTCATCATGTTCTGAAATGTCGCCGGTGAGTTTGTGAGTCCGAAGTACATGACTAGCGGTTCGAATAGTCCGTATTTTGTCTTGAACGCTGCTTTGTGTTCGTCTCCTTCTTTGATGCACACATTGTTGTATCCCCAGCGGATGTCCAGTTTGGTGAATATGCATCCATTTCCGAGGTCGTTTATGAGTTCCGACATAAGGGGTAATGGGTATTGGTTGCGCACCGTGCAGGCGTTAATACGCCTGTAGTCTTGTACCGGTCTTAGTTTTCCGTCTTTCTTTTTGATAAAAAAGAATGATGAGGCATAGGGGGACTTCGAAGGTCAGATGTATCCTAGTTTGAGTTGTTCGTTTATCCATTCGCGTAGTTGACCGTCTTTGTCTTGTGACATGGGGTAGAATTTGCAGTCGATGCTGGGGGGTGTACCGGGTTTAAAGTCAATTGCGTGGTCCCATGGTCGTGAAGGTGGAAATCGGTGGGATGCCTCTTCGCTGAAGATTTTTGCGAATCGCTGGTATGGTTCTGGAATGGTTGTGACGGCGGCACTTTGGTTAGCGGCGATGGCTAGTTCGGTGGCTGTGGTACGTATCTGGCATTCCTCCTCAAGTTCTTGAACTACTTCCTCTTTCTCGTCTTTGGTCATGGCACCGGCGATGATGGTTTGCGTCTCTGCGGGGTTAATTGATCGGAGTACTACGGGAAGGGTGTCTTCATGGATCGTAGCGTGTGCCCAGCTAATGGTAGGTTCGTAAGTGGCTAGCCAGGGGTATCCGAGGACGAGGTCTTCGTTTCCGATGTCTGTGACTAGGAATCTCATGACTTTGGAGGCGTTGTTGGTTTGGACGTCTAGGTCGATAAAATGTGTAATAGACCCAGCTTTGTTTTCTGTGTTGTCTATGTTCCAGATTTTCTTTGGTTTCTCGAGGGTTTGTAGCCCGAGGCCCATGCGTCTGGCGAACGCAGGTCTTATAAAGTTGTCGGTGGCTCCCGAGTCAACGAGTCCTTTGATGTCGGCCATGGAGTAATTTGTACGAATCGATACTGGAATTCGGAGCGAACGGTAGCGAGTCATGATTACAGAATTACAATTGACTGCCCTCACCCAGGCCGATGGGTTCAGGCGTCCTGAAAACCCTCTTGGGTCCACAGATCTTTGAATACGAGGTCCTTGACCTCATCACTGGCTCCTCTCAACGTTTCCATCCACTCCTTGGCCTGTTCTCGTGGGGTGGTTTCTGTGCGACGCCCCGTTATGGGTTCCTGACAGTCGTAGCCGGTGTCTACGCTTCGGCTTGTGCTTGCGTATTGTTGAGTGGGTTGTCTTGGTTTTCTGGGGCATGTGCATTCTCATGAGAAGTGGCCCGGGTTGTTACAATTGTAACAGATTACTTCCCTCATATCGCGGCGTTGACCTCCGCCTCGGTTCTGTCCCGATCCTCCTCTCGGCGGGAATGGGGGTCGTTGGTAATTTCCCCGGTTTGGGTCTCCTACTTCGGCGAGGCACGCGCGGGTGCGATCCGCTGATGTATCCATGGCGTCTGGGTCGCGGCGTGGTGGTGGGAATCTGGGTGGTGCCCACTGCGGGTTGTATCCCCGGTTTTGCTGTGGTTTGGGCGGCGGTGGCGTGCGTGGGTTGGTGTTGATCCCTAGGCGGGCGCGTAGGTGTATGTATTGCTTCTGTCTTCGGAGTGCCGCTTCTTTCCATTCGTTGAAGGTTTGGGGGTCGTCGAGTTCGTAGATTTTGGTGAAGAGGGCTCTCGGCAGTCCCGCCGTGAATCGGTCCAGTGTTTGGCAATCGTTGAGGCGATAGTCAGCCTTCCGCGCCAATTGTTCAAAGTTTGTGACGTACGAATCTATATCGTCACCGATCATTTTGAACCCTTTGGCCAGCGTGGCCTGTGCTTGTTCTTGTTCTAGGACGTTCGAGAACCTATCCGAGAATCCTGCTGTCAATGTGTCCCATAGATAGGGGTCGTAATGGCTTCTCCCGTGGTGGAGTTCATTGTTGAGCCATTGGAGGAAGCCGAGGGTCCAGTTCGATACTCGGGATCCCTTGATGAAGCCTAAGAACAGTAGGCATCGCCGATAGACGTTGGTCATGATCGGTGCTTCGGAGTTCTGCCCCCAGTAAATGTGCCATTGTGTGAGGAATGACTCGTACTCATCTCTGTTTCCGTCGAAAATGTTTGGGGTTTCGCCCACTAATTTGTCTGCTCCGTGGGGCGCTCCCATTGCTCCTGGTATTCCTGGGGCTGGTCCTCCAGCTGGTGGTGGTGGTCCTCCTCCGAATGGGTCTCCGCCTCCCCCTCCTCCAAATTGAGGCTGTCGTCTTCCTGGGGGTCCTCGACCGAAGTTACCCCCTGGTCTTCTGGGCTGCGGGGGGCTTCCTGCACCTGGCGGAGGGTCTGCTACGTCTGGTCCTACCGCCCTAAAGATTGCCGCATCATCGGCTTGTTGATAAGTGACCCTTGCGCACTTAGCGGCTCAAAGGACAATCAGATATGGACTGCTATAGATAAGATATACAGGACTTATGTAGATTAGATTATTATGATCACACAATCTCGGACTTGTTGTATTCCCTTAATCTATGACATCACTGTACACTATGACATCATAGGATCCGGACTTTGCGTTGTACTCAACGCCCTTGTAGTTTCCCTTTGTTCTATCCTTATTATGATGTCAGTATGATATCATTAGTCTAGATTCTCCTTGTTCCTCTTTGTCCCTTGTTCTCAGAATGTCCATTCCTTTGTCCATCTGTAGAACAATGGCCCTTGTATTTACTGTGACGCCATGTTACCACCGTCACTCTGTATTTTGTATAAGTAGTGCAGCTTGTACGCTCCTGGTCCACATCAGTTCTCATCTGTTGTGTGCCAGGTATGTTTCTCTCTCTTGTATAATCATCAGTTCTCATCTGTTGTGTGCCAGACTATCAATCTGTTTCACTTGCAAGATCTCTCTGTTGCTGCTTCAAGCTCACCTTCATATCTCACCACAGTCACCAGTTCACTGTGAGTATGATCCCTTCATGTGTGCTGTTCATCAGGTTATGGGCCCTGGTGCCCTAGCCACTCCACTTGGCTGGTCACTGTGTTCTTAGGATCACACACTAGGCTAAGGTCTGTCTGGGGCCTCACCAGCCTTGCCCAAGGCAGTGGACACTGGGGCGCCAGTGGTCCCTGCTGAGGAACCTCCTGCTATGTACTGCCCAGTAGTCCTACTTTCATCCCTACTGTTTTTCCTAGCCCCTGCGCTATGCGCAAGGAGACTGGGTCTGGTAGCCCCTTAATACATATCCAGGTGTGCATGGCCCACTGGGCTGTGTATTGTGGAGCTTAGTGCCAGCTGTCTCTGGTGCTCCACACTGGGTGCAGGATCTCCTCACCATGGGAGTGTAAAACCTGGTTCAGACTCTGGGGGGTGTTCACCACTATGGTGTTCTGCAACCAGATACCTGCCTTGTAGCGGCAATGGGAAAGGATTCAGTAAAGCCACTTGTGGCGATGAGGCAACCAACAGGCCGAGGAGGCTGAGGTAGACAGCCTTGGGCTCTGAAAGCATTCATTCCATATCCCCCTGACGCAAACTAGTGAGCCGTGTCCTAGACACATCCTGGCTGGCAGCTGGCTCCTAGTATGGCAAAGGGATCTTCCATCCTGGGCCTAGCCCTTGTATCACTGGCATACCACAGGAGGCAGGACGCGTTAGCGTTCTGGCCTTACAGATTCACAGACAGGAGTGGTACCCCCCATTATATCTTGCAAACTATTAGAAGCACTGTCGCTGACTGCTCCTCGGCGATAGATAAACCATCCCAATGTCTTCTACACACTCCTCTCGCGCTGCCTCGCCCACTGGTGTTGCCACCACCACTGCGGCTGCAGGAGCCACGGCAGGTGCCTCAACTGGCCTGCCCCCAATCACTTCTGGGTCCACACCCTCTACACGCATTGCCAATGCGTACTCCACAACCTTCGGCATGCCTTCTGGCATTCGCCTCGAGCAATTCGATGGGAGTCACTGGAACGAATGGTCTGGGACACTTGAGGCCATCCTCACTCTACATGAGGCTGAGGATGTGTTCACCTGTCATACCCCGCCCACTGGAGTCTCGCCTGAAGAGTGGGAATCCATCCAGCGTCGGTCTAAGGCGTATCTCCGCCTCTACCTCAAACCAGACGTCTACTCCCTCGTTGCCGATCCATATGCCTACCCCACCTTCGCTGCGAAGTGGGACAAGCTGAAGGATGTGTATGCTGGTGCTTCGGGCAGCACCACCATATTTAACTTGTGGATCCAGTTAACCCAAGCCCGCCTCGACGACTCCGCACCTATGGCCTCCCAGTTGGCCAAGCTCAATGAGCTACAGGTCGGCCTTTCCAATGCACAGATGGGTGTCACTGACACCCAATTCTGTCTCATACTCCTCCACGCCCTGCCAGCCTCCTATGAGGTTCTGGCATCCACCATCCTTGCCAGTGGCGCACCCTCCAAGCTCAAGCATGCTGAAATAATTGCACGCATTGTTTCGGAGGAGGCGCGCCGTTCTGGCCCCTCTGGTTCCTCACTCAATAAGGTTGCCCCTATCAAGCCTAGTGGTGGTGCCCATAAGAAGAAAGACCACTCTCAGCTTACGTGCCACTACTGTAACAAAAAGGGGCATATCAAGCCTGACTGCAGGCAGAGGAAGAAGGATGAAGCTGCGGGGAAATCGAAGGACATGAGCAACAAGGCTGCCAATAGTCATGTATTAGTACCAACCACCGCCTCCATTAAGGAGGTCGTTGATGAGCCCGCCATTGACTGGGCTGCAAATTCAGTTGGTGTTGCCTTGTATGCTGCCTTGCATGTGCGTTGGATGATGGACAGTGGTGCAACACACCACATCACACCACATCGGTCTGACTTCAAGGACTATACCCCATGTCAAGGCAGTGTGCGCCTAGGGGATAAGTCCACAATCGACCAAATTGGTGTAGGCTCCGTCGTCTTCACCACGAGCCAGGGCATTCCTATCACCCTAAGCAATGTGCTGCACCTACCACAGGTGAAAACACGCTTTTTGTCAACGCGTGCACTAGCACAAAAGGGTGCGGAAGTGGCCTTCGACAGTGGCTCATTTTAATATCTGTCAATAAAAGTTGTGTAGCTGTTGGCTACTTGGAGGACAACCTATACTGGTTGGACGCTTCAAGCATTGGCCTAAATGCTCACGTCAAAAGTGCTGCCACCACTCTTGATATCTGGCATCAGCACATGGGACACATCTCCTCTGCTGCTCTCAAGTCGTACGGTCCCTCTGCCACTACTGGCATGGACATTGACAACTCTACCACACACACTGGTGTGTGTCGTGGGTGCGAGTTAGGCAAATCCACTCGCCAACCCTTCTCTGCGTCCTCTACCAAAAGGACAACACGTATCTTTGAGATTGTGCACAGTGACCTAGCCGGTCCTATGCAAACTCAGTCCCTGCAAGGCTCTGCATACACCGCCACCTTCATAGACGACCACTCTAAGTTTGCAGTGGTGTACTTCATTAAGTCGAAGGATCAGTTTGTGAAAGCGCTGCAGATGTATTTGGCCTGGGGTGAAACCCAGACGACCCATAAACTGCGCGCACTCCACTCTGACCGCGGAGGCGAGTACATGGCAAGCCAAGTGCAGGACATTCTCAAGCAGAGAGGGATAGAGCATCACCTTACGATGCCAGGTTCACCACAGTCGAACGGGAAAGCCGAGCGGTTTAACCGCACCATCACGGATAAGGCGATGGCCATGCTACACACAGCTGGCATGTCTAAAGGCTTCTGGGAGCATGCTATGAGCACATGCGGTACACATCTATAACCGCTCTCCCACCCGTACGCTTAAGTGGCGCACACCTTATGAGCTCTGGTACTCTGGCAAAGTACCAGATGTCTCACATTTACGCGTCTTTGGATGCAAGGGGTACATGCACGTACCCGCTGATAAGCGTCGCAAATTGGATGCGAAGGCCATTGAGGTCACGCTTATTGGGTTTGAGCCTGAATCTAAGGGCTATAAGCTTTGGGACCGCCAAACCCGCTCTGTCAGATTGTCCAGGGATGTGACATTCGACGAGAGCAGCTTCCCGTCCCTCCAGGGTGCTGAGCCACACCCACAACCTTCTCAAGTGGTGTCACAACCACTACCTCCACCAGTAATTGCCGTACCTAGCACGTCGGCGTTACCACCACAGCGAGTTCCCTCCCCTGCACACTCCAGCAGTAGTGAGGAGGAGGATGTTGAAGAACTCCTAGACCCAAAACAAGAGCGTCCACACACGCCACCACCACCACCTGCACTGCCCACTCTGCCCACCACACCAAAGCGTGAGCAAGTCACTCCCACCTCACCACCGCCACGTCAAAGTGCAACACGCATTATGCGCCATGTCCCACCTCCCTCACCAGACATGCCTGGAGGCTTTGAGGCTCGTGCACAGCGTAGTCAGCTGTTGCGCGAGATGGACAATGCACCAAGACGCTCTAGCCGTGTACCTGTGCCCAACCCTCGCTATTACAGTGGGGACAATGTGGCACTGCGCGGCAGGCGACTGGGGTATGCGGAGCTGCTAGCTGCGGCCTACATGTTGGCAGAGACCCTGCATCCTATGCAGAGGCCATGCGGTCTGCAGATGCAGATGAGTGGACTAAGGCGTGTCAGTATGAAATGGACGCACTCGCCCACAATGGCACATGGGAGTTAGTGGATCTCCCGCCTAATCGTAAGGCAGTAAAATCCAAATGGGTCTTCAAGCTCAAAGCGGATGGCCGCTACAGAGCTCGCTTGGTGGCTAAGGGATTTACGCAGATCCCTGGCATAGATTTCGATGAAACCTTCTCTCCTGTCGCACGATTTGAGTCGCTGAGATTGCTTCTGGCGTTGGCCGCGCTGGAGGACTGGCACATCCATCAGATGGATGTTAAGTCCGCGTTTCTCAATGGCGTGCTTGACGAGGAGATATACATGGAGCAGCCACAAGGTTTCACCGTCGCTGGTGCAGAGACGAAGGTGTGTCGCCTTGTCAAGGCGATATATGGTCTCAAACAAGCCTCCCGTGCATGGAACCTTACAATTCCATGGAGTGCTCCTAGCACTCGGCTTCAAGCGGACGTTCGCCGATGCAGGCGTATATGTGTTGCCTCAACGAGAGGGGGATGGTCCACTCTTCGTTATCGTTTACGTTGACGACATCACAATTTTGGGTGCTTCTTTGGAGAGGATCAAGCGTTTAAAGTCAGATCTTGCTGAACGCTATGAGATGACAGATCTCGGGGAGATAGAGTCCTATCTTGGTATGCGCATTGTGCGCGACCGCTCCCTCAGACGCATCGAAATAGATCAGTCTGGCTATGTCAAGGATGTCCTTGAACGCTTTGGCATGTCTAATGCCACTCCACACTCCACACCCTTACCTGCTGGTGCTGACGAGCACCTTCATAAATATACGGGTCAGGCCACTGCCTCTGACATTACGCACTATCAGTCACTCATTGGTAGTCTGCTGTACATTCAGATTGGCACTAGGCCAGATATTTCCTTTGCTGTATCACGTTTGGCGCAGTATGCAGCAAATCCTTCACCACAACATCTACGGCTTGCGCAATACGTTCTATCCTACCTAGTGGGAACTGTGGACATGTGTATAGTTTATGATGGCGCCAGTGGAGATGGCCTTCATGGCTACTCTGATTCTTCCCTGGGTGACCAGGTTGATGACAGACACTCCACTTCCGGTTATGTGTTCTTATTAGCCAATGGTGCAATAAGCTGGTCTTCGCGAAAGCAAAAGACTGTAGCCCAAAACACTACAGAGGCGGAATACATGGCCATGACCAACGCGGCTAACCAAGCTGCATGGTATCAGAGCTTCCTTGTGGAACTCGGGTACGAGGTCGATGACCCCATCCCACTGCATGGTGACAACAAGGGTGCCATTGACTTGGCCTTGAACCCTGTCACTGGGAGGCGATCGAAGCACATTGCCATACGGCATCATGTCATTAGGGAGTACATCGAAAAGGGGACCATAACCCTTATTAGAACCCCTACTGCAGAAATGGTTGCGGACGGCTTCACTAAGTCGCTAGCGCGTGTCCTGCTGCACCAACACAATATAGACATGGGCTTGTGCTAGTCCCAGATTGCTAATCACGGGGAGATGTTGATAAGTGACCCTTGCGCACTTAGTGGCTCAAAGGACAATCAGATATGGACTGCTATAGATAAGATATACAGGACTTATGTAGATTAGATTATTATGATCACACAATCTCGGACTTGTTGTATTCCCTTAATCTATGACATCACTGTACACTATGACATCATAGGATCCGGACTTTGCGTTGTACTCAACGCCCTTGTAGTTTCCCTTTGTTCTATCCTTATTATGATGTCAGTATGATATCATTAGTCTAGATTCTCCTTGTTCCTCTTTGTCCCTTGTTCTCAGAATGTCCATTCCTTTGTCCATCTGTAGAACAATGGCCCTTGTATTTACTGTGATGCCATGTTACCACCGTCACTCTGTATTTTGTATAAGTAGTGCAGCTTGTACGCTCCTGGTCCACATCAGTTCTCATCTGTTGTGTGCCAGGTATGTTTCTCTCTCTTGTATAATCATCAGTTCTCATCTGTTGTGTGCCAGACTATCACTCTGTTTCACTTGCAAGATCTCTCTGTTGCTGCTTCAAGCTCACCTTCATATCTCACCACAGTCACCAGTTCACTGTGAGTATGATCCCTTCATGTGTGCTGTTCATCACGGCTGTCATTCGATGTCCTGTTGTTGGGTCGATGGGGCGTAAGTAGGCTTCAGCTTCTTCGGTGATTCTTCGGGTTTCCTCGACCTCCGCACCGACTTCGGTTATGGTGGCCATTTCTGTGGGGGGGGTGTACTTCGATATTTTCTGGTTCGTTTATGTGAAGGGACTCAGCTGTCTGTATTATGTCCCCTACTTCGGATTCTTCGTTGTCCGTTTCTTCGTCGTCCCCGCTGGTTTCAGATGGTGCGGGTGTTCTGGGTTCGGATGTGCTGGGTTCTTCTTCTGGTTGTCCGTCTATGCGTCCCCACTCCGCGTGTGTGGGTAGGTTTCTTGAGTCGATGTCGCAGTTATAATTTCTTCCTGCCGGTCGTA
>JAKELL010000125.1:0-147272 GCA_021524915.1 Lactarius akahatsu | reverse complement strand
CTATTTTGTACAATAGTGCATGCGCCGTACGTCGTTCCCCACCTCGGCCTCAGCTTCTTGTGTCTTTCATGTCACCGTGTCCCTCGCTACTCGTTCCGCCACCTCGTACCTGACTACCTCCCTTCCGTTTCATCTCGTCTCCACCTGCGCTTCACTGTCTCCGCTCCTATGCCACTATCTCTGTCCCTCTCGCCTTACTACACACTTCGGCTTGGTTTAGCTACCGGATTTCCATGTATCTACTTTTGCTGAATACACTCACCGCTCGGTCTCCCCCCTTTTCTCTGCGTGATCGTCTCGGAAGTCAGGCACAATCAAGGGCACTCGAAGGACAATCTCGCAAGCCATCGCCTCATCTTATCTCTCTCGTCGCTCGTCTCGTTCGCTCTCGGGTTCACTCGCCTGGCTCTTGACTATATCGTGAGCTGTTTCTTTTCCTCCCTAACTCCCGCGGAATCCCCTCCACCTTTCGAAATCACGTGGATCTGGCTCGCTTCATACAACGGGTTTTTGCAAGATCATTTCGCGCTCCGGTTCGACAACTCGAAGGTGATAGTAGTAGGCGTGCGTACCTAGTACTGGTATCTCTCCAAATGTCCATACACTGCGTGATTTTAAACCTATTCAATTTGTCGTTCTTGTGCACTACATTCAAGATCTTTCTCATCACTTAATCTCGACCTGTTATTCCAGGCTTGGCTCGCAACCATATATCAACTACGAAAAACTCCCCCACCTGCACTTGCGTCTGAATTCTTAGTCCGCTCATCTTCGAAATACAACGCTCTAGTCAAAAATAACTTGTTTCCTGGATGGGCGCCGAAGGGCTGAAGGTGCTTATTCCTGATGCCAAAATCTCGGTCACATATTTGTAATAAGGGTTTGCCACAAACCCGATCAAGTGGCAACACGTGGACGCATCGCCTGGATATGTTTGTTGGCGTGAATGGTGTGTGAGCGAAGTGACATATCACCTCATCGAGGGATACAACCACTAGATCGCCACGGTCTTCGTAAACTAGTTGTCCTGCTGCGAATATAAATTTGCGATAAGGGTCAAGCTGCGCGTCAGCCGTGTTTAATGGAAGATAGGGCTTAATGACAAAGAAAGGACCATGAGTTGTGCCTTTGATCGGAAGGTAGAGTATCATCTGGATCGACCCCGCTGACCAGGGTTGGTAGTGCTTATATTTGAATACGACAAAGCTGTTTCCAGGTGAGTTGGTTTCCACAGAGAACTTCATTCCGCGGTACGCGAAAGACTCCTCCATCAGGCAAACTGACGGAAAATGCGCCGCAGGAACCCCATCTAAAAGGCCGTCCCTTAGCTTCTCTTCTACGAGGGTTGGCAGTGGAATCTCCGTCGCGCCCTTCATAATTGGAAGATCGCAGTCCGATGTGAAGGCCCACATATCATTCCAGAATGTCCCACGAGCCTCCGCGTCGAATGCCTTTGCGAAGGCCGCTTGGAGATCATAAAAAACCGGTGGTAGATCTGCGCTCTGCATCAGGATTCTGACCTCCTGAGACATACAAAATCGAGTCAACATCGTCTCTTCTAGTTCTCCTGGTTGGGTATGAATTAGAAGATACATGAGGGGAGACAAGCGGGAACTTACCAAATTTGTTACTTGTTTTAATGAATTTCAGCCATCGCACGCAGCGCTCAAATACGAAACAGACCCAGGCATGGGGTGGACCGAAGTTCTCGAAAAGCCGAGGAAGATGTAGCGATAGATGGTGATTGGGGGTCAAGGCACTGTTTACGTAAAGCTCTTTTGTCGTTTCCAAATAACGGTGCATGTGTTCTTGGAATTGTTTAATGCGCGTGGGTGTCGACTTTCGCATCATAGCTAGCTTGCATGCTGTAACGAGGTCCATAAAATTGACGAGCATTCGATGTTGGCGTTCGCTCGGAGACTTCAAACCCCACAGACGCACAAGGGTGACAACAAGGTTAACTGTGCAAGCAGTACGCCACTGGTCAGCGCTGAGCTTTCCGTGCTTCCCATTACCTAGCTCCGGTGGTGCACGACCAATCCAGGAAGGCAGGGTCGTCTTGGACATATCGAGCCAAACTTCTGCCAGAGTTAGTCTCCCAAGGACTACGCGCTCCTTCCGACTCGATTTCCCCCGCGCCTGGGTAGGCCGAGCATCTTCTGAGTCCCCATCTGCATCTCTGGAAACTTTCGGGCCGAGAGCCTCCCCCGTCTGGGGTTCCACAAAGCTAGAAGGTTCCGAATCGACCTCGTGACCACGAAACGCTGTGGCGGTGAGCTGTGATGGGTCTCTTGTAGTCGTATCACCCGTATCGTCGGATATAGAGAGGTGGGTTGACTCTGAGTCATTGCTAGACTCATTTCCGAACACGTCAGACCAATGATCGGAACCGTCTAGAGAGTGACTAGTACTTGATACGCCAAAGTGAGGTCCTGGGACGCCTGAGCCTGAGCTGTAGTCACGCTGGATCCCTGAGCTAGGACACGAGTCCACAGATGATGCGTTGGTGGGAGGGGGTTGATAGGAGTCTGAATCAGCTCTCGGTCGAGCTCCCGTTTGTTGCTACCATCGATATTAGCTACCAGTCGGCATTTGTAGAAGGCCAACAGCTTACCATCTTCCACAACTCCCCTGCTAGGACTTGTTTATTCTTCGCCCAGAGTTCGTGTTCGCTATTCGGCGAAGGGCTATCTAGGTCAAGGAGAAGAGCAATCATCAGCCCTTTCCGGAGTGCTTGTATCTTTGAAAATGATGTTGCCGAAGTATATTTATCTCGCCCGTCTTGAAGTTCTTTGCCAGTGGCTAGCTCGTTGCGCCTGGGCTTTGATACGTTGACCGAAGTATCTGTACTACTTGTATGGCTGGCTACGATACCCACACTGGTCTGTTCCGCATCTTGGGGAGACGGCCGGCCATGTTTCGTACGCTTAGAGGCGTTTATCAATTCGAAATAAACAGATGGGCAGCTTACTATAGTCGAACTCACATGTTTCAACAAAGCCTCAACAAGTTGTTCTTTCCGCTTTCTAGAATAGCGGATCTTCTTTGTTTCTCTGCATAGTTTGCGAATAACATAGAATGACAGCGCGGCAACGTCCTTATCCGTTCCGTGTTTGAGGACACGATTCCCATGCTGGAGTTCATCTTCAGTAACGAAAAACTTCTTCCCGTCTGAGACCATATGGTAGACATCTTCGTCTAGTAGAGAATCCATGCCCCAAATTTCTCTGCAGTGCCTCTTCAGATCACCAAGCAAAAGCGAGTGCATGCAGTCCAGAACAACGAATGTTGTAGGGTCCCAATATGGAAGTCGAAGGAGTTCGCTCCATCGGACGCCGTTTTGACGGTACAATTTCGACCTATCTTCAGAGGATTGTGCGGCTTTCCAAGCAGAGGCAGATCTCTTGTGTTCTTCATACGTACGCATGGACCAGGAATCTACATCCAGATTGTCAATTTCGTGAAGAGGTAGCTTGCAAAACGAGCAGAAATGGGTTGCGGTGTGGGACGCTGTCCCAGACATCTGGCGCGCTGCTGGCAGGTCACAGACTAGGGGGATAAGCGCCAAAAAACACAGACGCCCCCCAGTGTAGTGCGCTGTTTGTTTTATGAAGACACCTGGATCCCAGAATTGTAAGAGGTCGTCCACCAAAGGCTCCAGAATGTGGTTAATCTGCTCCAATGAAGGCTCAGCGGGACCCGGTATAATGCCGACCAGAAACATGTTTTCAACTTGATAGCGAATGTCCACGGGGAGGTTTAGGAGAACCATGTAGATGGCGCAAACGCTGACTTTCTTCCCCGCCTCTTTCATGATGAAGGGATTGAAGCCGTCCATGCATAGGCTAAAAACATACCGGCCATCACTGCTGCCCGGTTGTATGAATAGTTCGCCATCAGGCCCTTTGAAATTCCTGAGAACGTTCCCATCCCATATGTCCCTGCGCTCTAGGGACGTGTTGCAGCAGTCGGAAAAGACGTCACGATCAGCGTGTGCTTCAATGTCTCGTCGGCTAAGCATGTCGGCCAACCAGGACTTCATGTCGTGGTAAAGGAACCTCCGGACGGGACGTCGTTTGGCCTTGCCGCGATTTGTCCTCTTCGAGTATAAAGGGGCGTTGCACATCTCTGAATCTGGTGCAGGTCGATGCGTACATAGGTCTGGGCACTCTGACGAATCGGGGTACAGCTTATAGCATCCTGGACAGCAAACGAAAGGAAGGGTATGGGTCCGCAGGTTTAAGATCCCAAAGATCGTTTGTACGTCTAGCGGGATGCTGGATACAATTGCGCGCACCTCGACGGGCCGCTGGAGTGTTTGGGAAAGACAGAGATCGAGTATCGTCCGGAAGAGCGAAGCAACGAATCCAGAGTGTCCGATAGAAATGTTAAGAACGAGATGGAGGATCGCTAGACCTAAGAAACAACATAGGACGACAGGGTCTTGTTGTAGACGCCGAGTATCGAGAAATTTCCCTAGAAGGCACCTCAGCCGCCATCCACATATCTGATAAATAAATAAATAGAAAGACACACCGCCCTCAACAATGACGCATTTCCTCTTAACCACGGTTGGTGGAAGGGGGGCCTGGGCTTTCAGGGCGGCCATCTGGCACGTCCACTCCTCTACTTTAGTGGCGTGAACTTCCTGGATTGCCTGCGTGATTTCATCGACCAGGCAGTCTTGGGAAGGGGACTGGGCGCTATGGACGGCGAAAGACCGCGTACAAGATGACAGAGAATGTTGTAGCCAGGATTCATACTCGATCAGCTTCTTATTTATCGGTGCATCCGGGGATAGATTCAAGTTTTCTCCCGCAGCTTCAAGTCTCGCTGTCGATCGCGATGTATTCAGATCCGGCAGAGAAGCAAAGACCAGTCCTCTGGTCGGGAATGACAGGTAGTCCATCCGTCTACGGCGAAGCTCTGACCGCATTGCATCGAGCAGGTCCTGTAACTCCTGTTCGACTATAGAAAAGCCTATGGGCCACTGTGGACATCGAGGACAGCGAAAGGTACCCACCCGCTCGATCTTGCAGCCGCTGAGCGGGGATTCGCAAGTGCCTTGGCTTCTCTGGCTCTTGCTCTGGCTGCTCAGGCGTGTTGGGTGTGGTACGATTATTGGAGCGAGGGTCACGATGAGAGGATGTGCAACCGTCGTCTGTTGCGTCGCCAAGCCGCTGTTTG
This sequence comes from Lactarius akahatsu, assembly GCA_021524915.1. Taxonomy (NCBI): domain Eukaryota; kingdom Fungi; phylum Basidiomycota; class Agaricomycetes; order Russulales; family Russulaceae; genus Lactarius; species Lactarius akahatsu. Next base: position 142,085 of record JAKELL010000125.1, on the reverse strand, counting down.
ATTGTCTCCAAACGACGATGACCGAGGAACTCCTTTTTCCCAACGATACGACCTGGCACTGTGAAACCAGTCACAGGGTCCTTCACATTGTATTGAGAACAACTTTCGCAGGTACAGACATGCTCGGGCATCGGACTGAGATGGCGCCTGTGATGGCAGGGTTGGTAATCGGTTTACAATCGGTTTTGGAACTTGCATACACTTCTGACCCTCAGCCGACTTTCCTTTTTTTTTTTACATCAACTGGCGACGTCTCATGCATCACGTGCGTCACGCGTCACGCGTCACGGCTGGTACATTGCAGAGGCAACTCCTATTAGGCGCCCTTTTACCTTTCTCGCTTTCCCTTATGCTTCGCCTTCGAAAAGAAAGTGGTGGCATCCCATTCACCGCTTCTCAGTTCCGTATTGGCCAACAAAATGCTACCGCATTCAGTACCAGTAGCTCAGGTACGTCAACAAACTGGTGGTGGCTATCAGGTACTTAATGTCTAGGCCACCGCCAGAACTCTGCGACCGTAACGCGTCCAGTAATAACCAGGAATCGCCAATGGACGAGACATCGAATTCCGAGACTGTACATACGCACGACCTTGCCACTCTCAGCCAGAAAAAGAAGAAGGCATTCATCTGCGCGCATCTACATCGAACACCAAGCTGGCTTTACAGTGCCCTCTTCTTCTTCCTGGCCTTCCACTTTCTTCTATCCGTCTATCATTCTGTGTGGTCACAACTGGGTCACCTTCTCCCCACTGTGATCACCAGAGTCGTTATCCAGTCCGATGTGCGGTGCGATTGGCATCGTTCGGCCTTTTCCCATATCATTCCATTTGGACACGACTTTGCTTCGCCACAAACCGGCGCTGTGGTTACTCCAGAATTAACGACACCGGGCATCGAGTCTAGTTCCCTATCTGAAGTCTCAAAGAACCCCGCGGGTACGTGTTGGTCGTTTCGCGGCAATTCAGGGACCCTCGGCCTCGTGCTCAGTGCACCGAACGTCCTACCGTCTCATATTATACTACAACACCAGCTGTCCAACTCTACAGCGCTTCTGTCTCGCGCCCCTCGTCAAGTCATAGTCTGGGGCCTGGTGGATGGTGCGAAGAATATGGAAGCCTACAAACGGTCACGTGATGCGTATGCGCCCACTTCTGTGAGGCACGCGCCTTTCCCAATGTCAAGAGGTCTTTTTTTACCCCTGGCGGAGATCGAGTTCGACATCACCCTCCCTTCCATGCGCCAAGCTTTCACTCTCTATGACGAAGCCAGATCGTGGGGTATCGACTTCGGTGTCATTGTTTTTCAGGTTCGCAGTAACTGGGGTGCTGATCTCACGTCGTTGTGCTCAGTTCATGTTTATGGATGCACGATTCTATCAGTTAAGCAGATATAGTTCAAAAATAGTGGTAGTACATTGTATTGTATATGTCCTATAATTACTAGAGGGCTCAATAAGTCCGCCGTTCGACTGCTCACTCACTTCGGACACTTCATGTACCATTCGCCCCGCTAATTTTTAAGACATCGGAGTGTGTACCAGTGCTTTGGCGCGGGCGTGGCGGGCGAGTGTTCCGAGTCGTGCCTACAATTGACCGCGGGTACGCGCACGCGAGAACGACCGCACGGTGCGCACGAGCATCGGGATGCTCTCGGATGACGGAACCTCGATGAAGCGCAGCACCTCTGCGCACGAGCATCAGTGCCTCGAGCGCCGAAAGTAGCACCGCCGACAGGAGCGCACATCCTGGCCCGTCGGAGCTGTCCGACACTTCCCTTACGTGCAGCGTACGCAGCGCTAGTAGTAGCGCGTCGGTGGACAGCATCTCTGGGTCGAGGTGCCTCCATTCGGCGTGCTGCAGCGTCGGCATGCACTCGAGAAGCATGGCGGCCGCGCGTGCATTGTGCGGCATTTAAGGCGCAAGAACATCAAGTGCAAGCGTTTGTAGATATGGGAAGCACATGTTGGGCATTGGAGAGCATGCCGACATGCCGATCGAGGGATGTGTCGCGTGCAGAGAGAGAACGTGAGAATCCAGTATGCCGGCGTGCTAATTCGGAGACAAGAAAGAAACAGAGGTCCGAGGCCACGGCCGTGGTAATCGACGGCGCGCGCACTACTAGTACACAAAGATCATAGAACAATAAGATGGAGTCGTGCTCGCTGGAGACAAAGGGCGGCGTGAGTCGCGTGACCGAAGTGATCGACGGAGGCGAAGCGGCTTGACAGGTTCAAAGGAAAGGCAGGGGGCGAGGGGCACGGATTGGGGATGATCGATGAACGTTCGATGAACAATGGATGCACGAGGCGCAGGGACGCGCGGCCTGTCTTTGAGTACCTAGGAGCCGTTTGTGATGCTAACGGGGTCGGCGTCCATTGCGATGTGATGTTAGTGTGTGAATCCGAACACAGTGGAACACTGCCAGTGACTAAATCCGTGCGGATGAGCCGATACCTCATCATCCATCATCCTCTAGCCCGACAAAGCACTGACGACGCCACGTTGCGTGGCTAGGCCTTTTGTGGTCTCCAGAGCTATCTTTTTAATTTTCCTCATGGTGAACTCTGTTCTTTGTTGGGACTCTACAACTTCAATCAGGAACGACGACCTGTAAACGAAGCGCTCTGCCTGTGGCATGCCGGTACGGGCTTCTTGCTTTCGCTTTAATATCGTACTGCAACCAATTTACTATTACACACCCAGGTTATGTCCCTCACTCCCCATTTCGATCCACTTACTTCTCTCAAGCTTCAGCTATTTCCTACACCAAGTCCCGCGCCGAGACATAGGCGTAACTCATCGAGCTCGGAATTGTCATCCCGCTGCCCTGTTAAGCCAGCGACTGGACCTCATCCACAGAAGAACATTCCCGCCGCACAAGGTGCAACGGTCTATCAGCAGCATAAAGTCCTACGCCCGCCCAAAAAATTACGATCGAGGCTCACCGGGCTTGCCACTCCCTTCCACGTCGACATTCGGCCGCCCACAAGGTGTTTTGCCTCTTAGTAGATTGCCGAGTCGAACCCTCAAAGGCAAGACCAAATTGCAGCGGCGCACCCCAAACGTCGACACGGTACTAGGCAACAAACCTGCTAACTATAAACCCATGTTTCGACGTGAATTTTGGGTGCGTGATTTCAGCAGCATTCGTGCGGTCACCAACTAATAAACTCCACAAGGGTGATGCCGCTGGCTCTGCCAGGCCAGATTTATTGACGCCGGATATCCCCACGTCCGCCTCCCCACTCGAGTCTTACATAGCGGCGACTACGCCATCACATCGCCAGGTACGTATTTGTCATTGATGAGTTAAAACGTCGGTTTAATCTTGGTTCACAGTCCCAACCAGGCGGAAGCGAAGGACCTCTTCGGGTTTTTGACGGACATCCTTCCTCTCCTATCCGATTTCCTGTACAAGGCGAACCTTTCTCAGCGTGGGCTAGGCCGTCCAACTATGGGGTATGTGCTGTTACATTAGCCACCAAGTATTTTCGTGATGTCCGCCTTCTACCCACACAGGTGGCTAGCAAAGAAGGACCTACCCCCATCGGTTACAGGCAGTGTAACGATGTCGACATACATGAGTGGTACGGAATATCTCACACTAGTCTCACCTCTGAACATCTCGACGAGCACTTGAGTGGCCCTGTGGAGAGCGACAATGGCATGGCCGACCTCATCGGCAATTCATGGGACAATGATAGTAGTGGTGGGGACATCAACATGCAGAGGAGCGACGCAGAAGGTGATGACAATCCAGGGGAAACGAGTGACGCGAACGTCATGATCACGGAAGGTGGTGACAAGGCTTACGATTCTGGAGACAGTGATGGAAGCAGCAGATGCGGAGACGGCAACGCAAACTCGGAAAATGGTGATAGCACAAATGACAACAGCACAGGGGACAATGGGAGTGCGCCCAATATCTCGGAGCGAAGCAGCACCGAGGACGGTGAGACCGACGGTGCTCAAACGACGGGACGCAGCAGCCCCGCCTCATCTCAGGAGACGATCAGTCGCAAGAGGCTCCTTTCCTTCCTGGTTCGTCATTCGGACCCCCTTAATATTTGGGCTGTAACTGAAATCTCCTAAGGCGAGGGATATCAAATGTATTCGGAAGCAGCCCCAGGTGTGCATCTCAACCCAGAGTATTGATAGTGAATGACATCTCCTTCAAGGATGCTCCCTGTACAAAGGGTGACATCCAGATGATGCTAGACCATTTGCACCGGGTCGTCAAGTTAGAAGAGAACCAAACCATACACAAAAAGACACGTTCACGCAGCACACGCCCTAGTATCCCTGACAAGAGAAAGGTGCCTTCCCTGCCTACGGATCATCGAAAGCGAGCCAACATGACCATGAAGGCGCACCTAAAGATGAAGAACTGTCAGTATGAGAGCGAAGACCCCGTGGCGTATTTGAAGGTTCAGATCATGACCAGTTCGAGGGAAAAGAAGAACAAAAGGCGAGGCAAGGAAAGCGGTTAGGTATTCGGGATCATAGCCTTTTACTACAAGTATAAGTACGCTATTCAGATATATACTAGTACACCGGAGCTGGTGACACATAGACAGAGCCTTTTTTCTACGACGATCATACTCCATGTGTGTGCACGTCGCGCTTGAACTGATTAGTACGGTACAATAAGTCCGACGTAATGGGAGTGCGCGAAAGGATGAGCACTACGCGCTGTAGTTCTCCACCCTCGGTCTTTCTGTCTCCTTCGTGTCACCTTGTGCGAGGCCTGTGCCTGTGCCACTTGTCTCGACCTATCGTTCCTTACAGGAGGTTTTTATTTGGGGGTTCTTTTCGCGTCTCGTCACTTGTCAGTGTCTCCACGTTTGGTTCCTTATCTCTCGCCTCGTACACACCCTTTCTCACTCTAGTACTCACTCTCGCCATTTCTTATTTTCCCGCTCGCCCTCACCACACCGCAATGGACACTAACGCCGACACCGATCGCCTGACCAAAGGCTTCTAGCCCACGTAGGCCACGCGTCCCCGCGCTCGTGTCCCTTTCATTCCACACCGTTCGTCGATTGCCTCGGCCACGCCGCCCTTTGTCACTGATAATGGTGCGGACGTTGTTATCCCTTCACGTCACTGTTACGTTAGTGCGTGCGCGGGCTGTCGCCGGTTGTGACGCAGTTCGGCTCCCCTGCATCACTCGTATGCGGAAATAACGTCTAGTTGCCGCCGCGGGTGCTACATTTTTTCACTTTCGATTGTTCGACAGACAGGAAGCAAGCTACTTTGCGAATCGGCTTCTACCACCTTCAAGTTGCTGAATAAAAACACCATTACTTCCCCCCTCTTTTATTTCAACTTGTGATTATCGAGGCGCGAAGGGCTCGCAAATCGAGCCCGACTCCGACTCCGACTCCTTCATCTCTCGCAAGCGTCCGTCTTTATTCGTTCTCTCCTTGTCTCGTGCTGTCGCTTCTCGTGGTCTTTGAGCCCTCGGGTACATGTCAAACCCGCCAGTACCCGCCAAACCTGCAATCTACCCGTCAAACCTGCTGGTATCCATACCCATGGTTCCGGGTACGTACTGGTAGTCCTGAAGTGACACGGGGTTACCGGTTACCGGTTACCCGTGGTCTTTGTCCTCGCACTCAGCCTTTGTCCTGGACTCCTGGCACCCGACGCCCTCTCCCTTTGTCGACCTCACTAATCTCTTTGTCTTGTCAACTCGTGCCACCCCTCGATCGTCGTGAGCTTTATCGGCCTTTGTCCAGTCCCAGGCGAAGTGTGCGTGAACCGTCGTTCTCGGCTTCTGTACCCCTCCATTTTGCTGCTACTCACAGACTCGGCTTAGCAAATGCTGACCACACTGACATGTATTTAAGACTCGGACTGGGTAATACACCATCGCCGTGTCGACACCCTTTCACATTCTATTTTTGTTGTCGGGCTCACTTGAAGGGCACTAGCTCGGGATCTACAGGATGGACCCTCCTGTCAACCTTTCTAATTCCGGTATCTCGCCCTTACACCCACAAAATGAGAACGAGAACGTCCGTGATTGGTGTCATTCGTTAGGTTCGGTTTCTTTCTCACTTCATATCCAGTTCGTCTGACTCTTTGTCTGACCGTCGCATTGGCCTAGAAACGATCATGACGGAGGTAGAGGAGGCAGTGAAAGATTGCTCTCAGTGTCAGTAAATCTCGTCTCTCCACGTCCAATTCTCCAGTGTAGGCTTACCAATATACAAGGTCTCGAATTATCAAGGACCTCGGGCCGCGGATTGTAGAGCGCACCAAGGACGCTCGCAATTTCTCTGTAAGAATACAACTGTTATTCTATTTTACAATCCTAACCTTGCATCCTTCGTGTCAAAGTACTGTCCCAAGGTGCTTGGTTCAGAGGATGAGTCCGCAAACGATGTACTTGAGAAGGTACATCTCTTTGCTGAGCACTTGTGTCCCAGCTGCGCTAATGACCGCACAAATCACTGCAGAAACTACAGCGCGAAGAACAAAGACGTTCGGAGGCTCTCTCTCTTGTCGAGGAAACACACGTTCAGCTTGAAACATGCAAGAAGGAGCTGAATGAGGCTGAAAAGGAACGGGCCGCAGCGATTGTGTACAGAACAGCAGCCGAAGCAAAGGCTGAGGCCCTTAGGAAGCAGCTTTCGGAAAAGGAGGAACAAGTGCGGGACTTGTCCTCTGAACTGTCTCAGCGGGAGCGGGAGATGCGACTGAAGGAAAAGGCGAATGCGGGATCAGCTCGTTGCGACCCATCCTCATCCCCTAAGTGTTGCGGTAAGGCCGACATTCCTTAGTTTTATCATCCAGTGTTGTTTAAGGAATCCAGGAATTGCAAACACAATGTCACCGACCAGTCAGCCTTTTGCGCAAGCGGTGGTACCGGCTTCTCGGAGAAGAGGGCCAACAGTAGAGTATTATAAGTTGGTGCGGTGCTGCCACTTCTTGATGCCAGCAGTCAATGACGGTCCGGATAGCAAGCACGCTTACAGGCAGAAAGCGTATACAAATCGAAATTGGAAGAGCTTTTCCTCAAGATCCAATCGTTGGAGAAAGCACTTGACGAGTCGAACGATCTTCGCATGCAAGTGGAGGATGCACTCGAGTCTGAGATCAATGGCTGCCAATCGCGTCATGCTAGTGAGTAATTTTCTCTGAGTCTATGTGCAATGACAGGACGATGAATGGAAGTACTAGATATTGAACTCGATTTATGCCAGACAATGGCCCGGCACTCGACCCATGCTCCCGTTCATTGTGATGGTTGCCATGGTACTCAGGCTGTCGACACCTCGTCTGCGCCGAATCGGGAGGTGGACCAACAAGTGAACGTCAACATATCTGATCAAAAGTTCACATATATCATATCGATGGTCGTTGGGTTCATTGCAATTGTCATTCAGTATGTGTTGGACTCAGACAAGAAGCATGGAAATACAGGATTTGTAAGGCCAGGCTGGGCTCATCATCGCAGCGAGGGTTTGCAGTTCTTACATGTACAGTAGACGGTTTGTAGATGGTTCGATAGTATGTGTACACTAATTAGGCACCCTCCTTCCGAGAAACTCGCCCTATCGGATGCGTCATCCGTCTTCGTCCCTGCACTGTCGGAAGAGGTGTCACTCCCTTGGAATGGGGTAGCGGCGTTGTCGCGGTGAAGTCATCGTAACCCCTGCCCACTCCCCGCCATCACATCATCGATGCTGTGGAATCTGCCATCGAAAGAGCTCACCGCTGACATTCCCAAAATAACCTCAGTTACACGAGCCAAGTCCGTGTGAGTTCGAAAGGCGGAGGGGATTCCGGGGGGGTTAGAGAGGAAAAGAAACAACTCACGAAATATAGTCAAGGGCCAGGCGAGTGAACCCGAGAGCGAACGAGACGAGCAACGAGAAAGATAAGATGAGGCGATGGCTTGCGAGATTGTCCTTCGAGTGCCCTTGATTGTGCCTGACTTCCAAGACGATCACGCAGTGAAAAGGGGGGAGACCGAGCGGTGAGTGTATTCAGCAAAAATAGATGCATGGAAATCCGGTAGCTAAACCAAGCCGAAGTGTGTAGTAAGGCGAGAGGGACAGAGATAGTGGCATAGGAGCGGAGACAGTGAAGCGCAGGTGGAGACGAGATGAAACGGAAAGGAGGCAGTCAGGTACGAGGTGGCGGAACGAGTAGCGAGGGACACGGTGACATGAAAGACACAAGAAGCCGAGGCCGAGGTGGGGAACGACGTACGGCGCGTGCACTATTGTACAAAAATAGAACAAGAAATTAAACTGCACGAGACAAAGGGGCAGCGTGGCCGAAGCAGCTCGAACGGGCGGAGTAAACTTGACATCTTCAAAGGAATTTGGCGATATGGGCGACGCGACGAGGACGAGGTGGGTACTTGGAAGGTTGATCGTGCTAGGCCACGTGATGCATGGCGTATCAGCTATCCTTACACTGTCGGCTCGCTTTTGTCTGATGGGAAGCTGAAAGGAAGAAACAGCATCCTCGTGATGAGCACTCATTGCGTTAGCCCGCTGAGCGTTCCGTCTTATCTTGCGTCTGAGTCTGATATCCGCCAAACTCCCAAAATCATGATATGCAGCTACACGGACCGGATATCCGCGAGATAAACCAGACTGTCCGCTACTTGGTATGTATGTATCACATATCCAAGTCCCCGACTTAAAGTTCACCTTCGACGGAATTTCATTGCCGCAATATATAACCCCTCACCAAAAGTGTCAGCCGCTAAGCAAGCAGGCCGCTAAAGCGCATAGGCGGCGACACGGACCGGATATCCGAGAGATAGCCGCTAAGCAAGCCGCTAAGCGTACTGCATGTCCGCCTGCATGTCCGCGTCCATTATTAACCCCAAAATACACGAGTCTGTCCTCAAGGCAAACGAGGCTACTGTATGGCGTCCTCTTCTCAGGCTGCAACCCCCTTGCTACATTTGGACTCAAGCGGAGAACGTCGTCTTTTCTGACCAAGGTGCGTGCCACGTGCGGTTTTGTGTCATAGTTTTGCTAACGCCTGCTCGAGACAAAATCCTGTGTTGTCGTCGCGCTGGATGGCCTGCTGTCGTAGGCCGACAAGATTCGCTTGGGTCATCAGCTACCTCTGAGCCTGCGAGGTGCTCCCAAGGGTGCTTCACCCAGCCAACCCCACTCGTGACTCGCTAACCGCCAGCGCTCGCGGCATACCACCGCATCGACCCCCTTTCCTACGCAACAACCCACCAGCCCGGTCGTGCTAGGACCACGTTTCCCACTGCCGCACCTAGTCATCACGACAACTGCCCCAGCCACGGCCACCCAAACGCTGTGATGCCGACAGCTACGGCGACGGCAGCGACAACGACGCGCAACGACGACCGCGACGACGATGAATTGGCGACAACACTACCGTGACAACCACGAGGCGACGACTGCGACGGTGAAGCGCACGATGATGGCGACGACAACATAATAGGGATGGCCGCAGCCACTGTGGTGACGACGGCAAGGCAGCGGCGACGGAGGTGACGACGATGGCAGCGGCCAGTGGTAATGACGAGAATGGGGACAACGACGACGACAAGTCCTTAAACATGTTAATACATATGTAGATTATCACTTTGCCAGCGTTGCCCCTCCCTGTGCGATGAACCTTCTACTCTATGCCTGTCGCCTCAATTAAGCCACCTTCCGGAAAAAAGCCTCACTGCCCTGCGCATGAGCCAGGACATGCCACCTTCACCAAGTTGCGGGCCAGCATCAGCTGGTGCCACAACTAAGATCAGCATAGCATGGTTGTGTATGACATTGCTGCCGCTTGATGCTTGGCCGCCAGTGAAGCTATTCAGGTCAAGTTTCCCCTGAATGTACACCAGATAATGAACAGAATGCTCACGAGTAAAACATGTACGTTGTGGCAATAGATAGAAAAGTATTCAAGATGCTGCAAGTACCCATTAGTTCTGAGAGGAACTGTTGGAATGAGGGCGACGTACAATCGCCCCAGTAGTCTTTTTGAGTTGCGCAGGAGGTTACTGAGCATGATGATATGTTTTCCGAGTCTGTGAAGATGGCATTTTCTATTGGGGTCACATATGTATATATATATTCTTGAAAGCGCGGATACAGGAGGATGCGGAAAATATACTAGTTGTGCGTGGCTCAAGGTGTGGTGGCTTCAAAGGAAATCGCCAAAGAAACAAAGCGGTTTTGAGATCGTCTTTATCCTGGCTGGCAGGCCGTAGACCCAGACCAGTCGCAGGGTGAAAAGTGGCCCCAGCTCGGATTATGGCTCATTTCGGACTTGGATCCCAGCGTGGCCTACTAGTAGTATCTCGGCCTCGAATCCTCGACCCGGCTATCGATCAACGCTTTCAAGTTCTCTTTTATCTACACCCTGCATCGCACATATCGCCAATTCCTTTGAAAATGTCACTTGAGCTGTCAAGTTTACTCCGCACTTCTTCGGCCACGCCGCCCCTTTGTCCTGGCAGGGTGCGGTTTAGTTTCTTGTTCCATTTTACTGATTTTGTACAATAGTGCGTGCGCCGTCATTCCCCACCTTGGCCTCGGCTTCTCGTGTCTTTCATGTCACCGTGTTCCTCGCTACTCGTCCTGCGACCTCGTACCTTGCCTCCTTTCCGTTTCGTCTCGTCTTCACCCGCGTTTCACTGTCTCCGCTCCTATGCCACTATCGCTGTCCCTCTCACCTTACTACACACTTTGGCTTGGTTTAGCTGCCGGATATCAGGGCATTCGAAGGACAATCTCGCAGCGGCCGTCGCCTCCATCCCTTAGCCTCCACATCCGCCGCTGCACTGTGACTGCAACCACGACGGTCACGAACACGTCGACTTGCTGTTGCCGGACGTGCAGGTGCACTCTCCGCCTGCAGGCCACGCTGGCGACCGAGGCCCATTATGTCTTGCACTATGGACACGACCTCACAACTACGATAATGACAGGTGATGACAACGGTGACGAGGCAATGGCAATGCCGTACCCGTGGTCGCGGGTGGGGGTTTCGGCAGGTACGGGTACGGGTAGAGGTCGATCGACATGCGTGTGACCCGTGTCGATCCCTAGTGCTGCACACCCAATGCCTCGTGCACAAATCTAATCCCAGACAAAGAGCTGAGTACCAACGCTCATCCTTTGTCTCTCCTCACTGAGATAAAAACCCGGTCATATGAAGAGTCCTCTCACAACACCTCCTCTCGAACCACTGAACATCTCACACTCACAATGTCCTCAGAACCCAGCCTGTTTAAAGATACAAACACTAAATCCACGAAAGTTGCACGTAGAGCTATAGCCAGTGGCCCTGCTGCCTTTGCGGAGACAAGGAAAAACAAGCAGAAGCGCACGAGTAGTACGTCCCCAGAACCGCTTCGCTTACACTCCAACATCCACTGAGACCTCTCCCCCATGCAGAAGCCGACCAGGCTAGCCCCGCACCCCCAACTCCAGCGATATACTCCCCCGCAATGGTGGCAATTGCCAGTGGGATTCCAGTCGAAGCGGTCGTTGATGACATCAAGCCACACTTCGAGTCCCCAGCACTGGTGTATCCCCCATTGGAGCCAAGTTACACCCCGCCACCCGCCCAACTCACCACCCGCCCCGATGAGGATATCCCCACTGGCATAGCGAACACTCCCGACCCCTATGACGGGCCTGGGGCCATCTCAATCCGCGCGCTACTAGAAACCACTCCACACATCCGCAAACCTGCTAACCATAACGCTCCTCCTCCTCGCGACCCCTTGGCCAACTATACTAAAGCTACCATGCCCAAAGTCCACGACGCCCTCCCCACATCCCCCTTCAACTACATGGACTTAGACCTCGTCAGCGAATGGGAGAATTTCCCAGGAGGGAAACTCCTAATCGTCCCCTTCGGCGACATCGTCAACGAGGCAAACCTCCACGGACCCATCAAGAGCAGAATCCTCTACGCTATGGTCGAAATCGCCCAATCCCAGGAAATTGGGGTCTCTGCCCCAACACCCAACGCCAGCGCCATCAAAGACGAGTGCCACCCAACCTCGTTCCTAGCGTACAACCTAACCAATGCCCAGAAAAAGGTTATCCTGGATAGAGGCGTTTGGTCCTCCCGAGCGATAACCGTCCGTGCCATCCCATTCTTCCCAACCAACCCCGACTTCATGTTCGCGATCAAAGGATTCTCTACGCTCATTGAGAAACACGTCCGCGAGCTAATCAAGAGTGTCTGGCATGACAATGACACCGCTATATTTGCCCAGTCCATCGTCGATTCCGCTCCAGAAGGGGACCGCATCACTCTCGTCTTTGCCATCCAATCATTCTTGGACTCTATGTCAACTTCCTGCCTCCAGATCATTGAACACAGCGGTGCCCTCACACCTGTATTCAACGTCTACGCTAACGGGAGGACTATCCCACACCCCACGATGTGGCTCAACATCCGCAATTATCTCGCAGACAAAACCTACTCCACGCAGATGCACGGTCACGGTATCGTTTCTCTCACCCCCTACGATTGTGACCTATGCCACGGCGTCGACCACCCAAAAGGACTCTGCCCATTCCCTGGCATACCCGGATGGAACGGCCCCGGAAGAGACTAGAACCGGGAGGAACACCGGGGAAAATACGGCTTATAACTTCTCTGTGGCACAGGCCCGAGCGTCAATGAAGGCGCATTTCGCATGTGAATTGAAATAAACCATAAACTACCTACACTACCCTTCCTGAAATGTCTAGTTCCAATGTATCGAACAATTGTAGAGCGAGAACAATAATAAAGAACCCTCTTACAGTACTACTCTCCGAATCCTGCCCAAGGTCCTGCCGCCTCGGCCTCGAAAAGAAGTTCTGTCTTTATGTATGACCCAGACTCGTGTAGTGCTAAGAAAGAAGATCGCAACGAAGATACACGAAATAAGAAGAAAAAAATGACATACCTAGATGTGAGAGCGGCTTTGCTTAGCGGTTATCTCCCGGATATCCGGTCCGTGTTGCCGCATACTTGGAATGCTTAGCGGCTAACGCAATGAGTACTCATCGACTCATCACGGAATAAGGAGAGACCAGGTTGTACGGACAGGCCTGGGCTGAGGACACCCGACTCCAAGCTATCCGGAAAACGCATAGCGCGGCGCCGCCGGCCGGCGGGCAGAGATTGTCCCATAACTGGTTAATTGACATTGATTATCGGCGAGGGGCAACTTGAGAATTTGAGTCGGGGCAGACATAAGACATTCAAAAGTCACACTAAGAATGCAGAGACAAGGCTAGAATATATGAGCACAGTTGTATATACAGCGGCCGGCGAAGGTGAGGGTCGAGGGCGAAAACGCGCTGCCGTTACGCGCTAGCTAGATCCGAGCCTGGGCCGCGGTGAAAACCGTTTTGTACTTAATATTGTATGTCAAAAATGCCAGTGTGGGGCTGTATGAGCTGTATCACTGGCAGCTGTATGCATGGCGCGTCACGGTCAGGGCCGTCGGGCGTCAGGCCTGTCAGGCGTCGGCCGGGCGCGTCAGGGGTCGAAGCTTGGTCGAAAGCGATCTAACAGCCTACTCGGAGTAGGCCAAGCATCTCGGGCGAAGCGAGAAATTGATGGCAATAGTACACATAACTGATCGGGCCATCAATGCATCAATACGCATCAATAAAGAATGCGCACTCGCCGTCTCTCCGACCCTTTCTTACCCCTGCCAAACCGTTGTAATAGCCAAGCCTTCCACGAGCTCCTTCCCCCACTGCCTCTCCGTAGTCTGCCGTGTCCATGGTCTTGCAGTTTCATGGTAAATACCAATTGTCATCTGCACACGATGATGCCATTACCTGTGTGGCATTCAGCGGTGGAGGGGACTACATCGCCAGTGGAGGGCTTGATCGGAAGTTACAGATATTTTCATTGGCTGATGGCCGACTCCACTATTCAGTTGTTACCCCAAGCCCCATTAAGTCGTTAATATGGCTTCCTGGTCCTGAGCAAATGTTAGTCTGTGCATGCAATAGCGGCATATTGATCAATGTAACTATTTTTGCGGGGGTAAGTAGCCGCTTTGTTTCCGTGCTAGACTCCTCACGCTCGCCTTTTCTAAAGGATACCATGAACTTCACTTATTTTCGGGCTGATAATCACACCATCGATTTCATGGCCGTTGACCCTTCAGCTGACTATCTCGCTACGGGTGCTGGGGTGGATGTCCGGATCTGGAAAGGAGACAGGCGCCGTATGCTTTCGCCTTTTCCCATTCCTCTCTTCTTCTTCTAATATTTTCCCCAGATGATTGGCAGGGACGTGGACGTTTGACTAGTCCCAAGAAATCTGCGGACGACGTTGACGTATACGTCATCTTGACTGGGCTGCACTGGTACAGCGGCGCCAATGGCACTGGCGACGGCAACATCAAGTTGATCACAACATATCGCCATCACGGCATTCAGTGCGTTCCTATTACATGGTTTGCGAGGATTCTGATGTCTGGGTGCGGACCAGATTATGGGACGTCGAACAGATGGCTATCGTCCAATCGATTAGTATGCCATCCCCGATGTGTGCTACTACTCACTGCTTTGTGTCACGAGCATGGGCTGATCTCATTCTACAAGATTTGGAAGTTCTCTTTCCCCAAACGGGCTTCTGATATCCACTGCCAAGCTTGGTGGATATGATCTGTATAGCTTGGACTCGGGCATCGTCGCCCATACGTATTCCCACGGCTTGCCTTCTATCGATGACAAATACCCCGCCACGTTCTTACCTAGGGGAATCGCGTTCTGCGCTGCGACCGCGGATGGGACTGTAACTCTCTGGGATGTGAAGCAAGGCGACCGGTTACAATCAGTCCAGCATCTCCGTGCGTCCAGCTTCGTCTCTATGCTCTCTCGTCACAATTCAATACTTATTTTCCCCAAGCGGGTGTGACCATACATGCCATTGCAGTGCGCCTCACGGTGTCTATGGGTGCCTTTTCGCCGTCTTACACCCCTTATTGTAGGTGTATGCTGCTGAGAAGAGTGGGACTATATTCCTCGCAACGGCATCTCGTGATGAAGTCAGAGTATGGTGTGCAATTTCCGGCGGTAGAAATTCAGCTCTTGAATCACTTGTGTGCATAACTCATATTACCTTTTGAAGGTGTGGGTCACCTTCGCAGAAACAGTGACGGGTGCTGTTCCAAGGTGTGCAATCGTCTAGCACCATTGTACTCGTACGCTAATGGGGAATTTAGCATCACACTATTGCTGTTTGGGCAGCTGCGCTTGTTTGTGCCTGTGCCATTCTGCTAGTGCCAGTGTTCTGGTCGACCAAGTAAGATAGTTGTCGCACAGCGGTCGCATTTGAGGACAGTACTAGTGGTACTAGGCGTCGACTTCGTTGACTGTAACCTTGCTTGTTAGTGTTATCGGTTGGGTGACGGTGTTTGTGCTGTGCAAGTTAAAACATAGAGTCATTTTCATTTTTTGTGTTTCATATAATATGTTATGACCATTTTTCCGAATGAACCCAACATGTCATCCAAGTCAGTTGTTGTTCGCATGCCCACACGCTGCCTTTTCTTCGTTTGGCAGTGTCACGATCCGATCGTGCCATCGATTAGATCTGCCTCATGCTTCTCTTCTGATTCAATTCTCAACTTCTCTGTTTCAGATCTCGCTTCTCCTTCTGTTAGAATAGTTCTGTGTTCCATGAAAGTTTTGCCTTATTATGATACAATGGTGTTGTAACGTCTACCACGGACGTTTGCCTGACTTAGGCCTCTTGGCGTGTGGCGATCCTTGAGAGTCGAAAGTTGCGATTGGCGAAGGTTTGTGGGTAGAAGGCTGGATGGGGTTGAAGGCTTTCGTCTCTTCCGAAGTAGGCGTGGAGATCTTCTAGCTGAACAACGCCTTGGGGAATCTTGTTGATGTACCTGGCGTTGGCCCAAGAGGTGCTGTCAAGGATGAAGAAGAAGTGGTACGGAGAGGCCACGCGGTCGTTGCGATATAGGAATACTTGGTAAGCTGCGATGTCTGCAGGGCAGTCCACTGATCCGCGAAGGGACAGGCAAGAATAAGTCACGGGAGATCCCTGGTCTAAGGGGATATGCCAGACGACTCACTTAAGAGGGGAGACCTCTTAGCAAAGATGAGTAGATGATGGTGGTATTGGAAGAAGACCAAGATGCCGTTCTTGGTCTTCGCACTACTCTACTTATACAGGTACGCACGGGCTTTGAAGCGCCGCTTGAATACTACTAGCCAATAGCGTAAGTACCGTGAACCCTAGTACAGCTATCCTAGTATGAGTCACTGCAAGTCATTTCGAGATCCAATCCATTATCGTACAATCACATGTGCCAGAGCTTACCCGGCTGACTGATCACACAAGTCCATGACGATATACTGCTGATGGTGGTGTCATAGCTGACGCATCAGTGTCCACTTCCCCGGCCCGAGGCGCCGATTGATCCAGAACATAACAGGTGTGCTATGGTGCGATACACAGAAAATAGAGGAAAATCTATAGTATTTTCTTGCTACAGTATTTAAGGAACCAGTAGTACAGCTTGTATTCCTTGTACTAGTCTTGTTCAATCAACACTATTGCCACCCACTGTTCATCTGCCTTGCTGAGGTAGAGAGTCTGCTCACTGTTTTACTGCTGCATCTGCATTGACTTGCAGGAGAGCCTACTTACTGCTGCATCTGTCGCTGACAGGAGAGCCTGCTGACTGACCACCACACCAGTGCACTGACTAAGTGTGACCCAGAAGTACACTCACAACTAAGTGGTATTGACGCGGTCAAGAGCCCACCGCTAGGATCATGAAAGGCAGACTGACCTCTATTTCAGAGTTGAACCATGGGCATTGATTCCCTAGTAAACCATCCCTCTAGGAAACCTTGTAGGAAACAGTCTATGGTGTGCACAAGATTTGGGGGGTTTGAAGTGTTGCAAGTGGTTGTGCAGGCCCCTGCAGGGTGTGGGATGTTGTACGTAGTAGGTCTGCAGCTCTATTGTGGACATGTTGAGATTGAAGGGCCAAGGCCACATGTGAGTGCAGCAACATCAGGAGAGAGAATGGTGTTGATTGGTCACAGGTGGTCAGAAATGGTTGCACACACTTTGGCATGGCACAAAACTTCATATAGGTGGCTGCCTGGGTAACCTCTTCTGTAAAAGTGGGACCTGTCAAAAGCTGTCAGAGACCGGTCGGGACCAGTCGCCGACAGCTTTTGACAGGTCCCACTTTTACAGATGCTTAGGGATTACCACAGGTAACCCTCAGGTCACTTGGAGGCTACCTGTACCTGTACCCACCAAAACCTGCACCCCTGACCAAGGGTATGGGTTTTGGCAGGTACAGGTTATGGGTTGGGGCAGGTTTTGATGGGTTGTTTGATGGGTGCTAGCGGTGTCACAATCCACCAATTGTGCCATCGATTATCTCGGATAATCAGTTTCCGGAAAAGCCTCGGAAAGTTCTCAGTCTCTCAAGTCTTGTCTCACATTTCAGATTTGGCTTCTCGTTCCGTTTGAAGATTCCTGACTGTGCACGGATTGCGCGATCATCGCGACAGACTGACGTGCTTGGTTTATATTTAGTTCCCCACTTGCGCGTCTCTGGAAAATAGCCAGAAAAGCCTAGAAAAATAGGATTCCTGTATGATACTTAAGGAGCCAGTAGTGTACCCTGTATTCCTCGTTCTAGTCTTGTCTCTTGTCTTGCAATCTAGTTCCATTCTCTTGCCCTTTGCTGAAGGACAAGCAGTCTTACATCTAGGCTCTGCCAAGCTATATTGGCAGCACTTCTCTTGGTGGCTCAAGAAGGCTTTGTCTAGCTGTAATAGACGACACTCCGCTTGGTGGCTCAAGCGTGCACCTGGTAGTACGCAACCTGGTATCGAGCCTGGGCCCTGCGTGAGAACCTCGGAAGTCCCTTTATGACAAAGTGGTAGCGTCGGGGACGTGAGCCCACCTCTTGGATCGTGAAAAGCAGGTTCAGTGGGTGCTAGTGGGTTTGACAAGTTACAAAACAAATTTATTCAGAGGTGAGAGAATATAGCTAAGAGTCAATACTAGCAAGAATACTAGTTTACATGCCATTGCCATCATGGTTGCCTTTGTCTCCATTGCTGCCATTGCTGCCTCACTGCTGGTGGTCACGATCATCATTGTCGTTGTCAGCTCATGATCATTGTTGTTGTGGTTGGTAGTCAACATGAAGGGAATAAGGGAATTGAGTCATTCCCATTGGTCTGCTGCTCCCTCCATCTCCCAGTTGTCCTGAGGTAGAAGGCATTGCTGTCATAGAGGCTCTGGCCTGCCTTCAGGAGATTGTTGCTAGTTGACAAGAAATGGGTGGGAGAAGGACATCACACAATGTTGCATCAGTGACATGGAAAAAGAGTGCAGCCAAGCTGCGTGTGATAGGAAAGTGAGGTGATGGAGGCATATATGGACACACATGCCCTAGACACTAATGATGATGGAACCAATGATAGAGTGGTGGACAAGAAAGGAGGGCATGACATGAGATATATACAACTCAGAGTGGTCATCATCATGTTGACATTGCCATGATGGGCCACTGTGTTACAAACCCCAACCACCGAAGGTGTGGCCCTTGCGCATGACAGCCTGGAGAGACTGCAGCACCCTGCAGAGACTCCACAGAGCCTGACGCACGACTGTGCCAGATCCCCAGGTGCTAGGGAGCGGTTACGGAAGAACCTAGGCCTGTGATGTCACCAATCACGTGACTTGGGCCTGGATCGACCTAGACCAATGATGACAGATGGCGCAATGCCTCATGTGACCTTCTAGTAGGTTCCATGGCTGCACACTGACTACCAAACCCTCAGTAGAGCAGGCTTAGCTGGGTACAAACCTTATGTACCTGCATGTATATATACCTGTAGTGTTTCATACTCAAGTCCCCAGACTTGAGTTACTTAGCAATACCAGCTAGTACCTTGGGTGTTGCGATTGGACTCACTACTTACGGACTCATGGATCATGGGGTTCTGACTACCCTAGTATTAGTCAGGGACAGTTGTCTCAGTCAGCCTTGGACTCATTATCACATGTATCTGGTAGGGACATGACTCAGTCCTAGGACAGTGGTAGTAGGGTTTGAGCTATTATCGCTACTAGATACCTTACATGTAATGTCTACCATGGACGTTTGCCTGACTTAGGCTTCTTGCTTGGTGGCGATCCTCAAAAGTCAATAGTTGTGGTTGATGAAGGTGTCGGCATAGAAGGTGGGGTGAGGCTGGAGGCTTTCGTCTCTTCCAAAATATGCGTGGATGTCTTCTAATTGAGTGATCCCTGGGGGAATCCTGTTGATATACTTGGCGTTGGCCCAAGAGGCGTGGTCAAGTATGTAGAAGGAGTGATATGGAGAGGCGACGTGCTCGTTGCAATATAGCTTGACTTGGTAGGCTGCCGTACCCACAGGATATTCCACTGATCCACGAAGGGACAGGCAAGGATAAGTCACGGGGATCCCTGGTCTAAGAGGATATGCCGGACAACTCACTTAAGAGGAAGGGAACCTCTTAGCAAAGATGAGTAGATGAAGGTGGTATTGGAAGAAGACCAAGATACCGTTCTTGGTCTTTGTGCTACTCTACTTATACAGATACTTGCAGGCTTTGAAGCACTGCTCGAATACTACTAGCCAATAGCGTAAGTACCGTGAACCCTAGTACCGCTATCCTAGTATGAGTCACGAGGCATTACAAGATCCGATCCATTATCGTACACAATCACATGCACCAGAGCTTACCTGGCTGACTGATCCACAAGTCCATGACGATATACTGCTGACGGAGGTGTCATAGCCGACGTGTAAGTGTCCACTTCCCGGCCTGGGGCATCCGTGAGTCCGAAACGTTACATTACATTCAGGAGGAGCTTCAAAGCTCCTTGTCAATTGTATAACTAGTGGGTAGTACGAAGACCTAGCTCTCCAGCTTGGTCTTCTTGAATCACCAATGCCTTAGTTTCATGATCTAGAGCTCGGGCTGGCACCAAGTTAGTCGCAAACAAGATCGCGCAGGGCCCGGGCTTGATACCGGGTTGCATACAGAGGTTCAGTCGATTATGTAAGACTGCTTGTACACGACTGGGCACAAGAGAATGGAAATAGTACTGGATTTCAGAGATGAGCTATGGAAGACAAGACTAGAATGAGGGAATACAAGGTACCCTACTGGCTCTTTTATATGATATAAAGACCCTATTTTTCTGTATTTTCTCTGGAATGCGCAGTCTCTCAGTCATCATCATGGTGCCATTCGATGTACAAGTCATGTGATCGTAAGTAGAACTTTTCAGAATAGAACGGAAGGAAGGAAGCGAGAATCTTCAAACAGAACGAGAAGCAGAAGAGAGAAATGGAACATTCTGTACAGATCTTTCTAAGATCGATGGCATGATCCGGTGATCGTGACACTTAGCGCTATCTCTCCTCATCTGTCTTCCCCTTCTTGCCTGCCTGCTAGTGCGACTGGCCCTTGTGAGGCCGATCACCTGACAACTCGTATGCCTGGTGGACTTAGCCCCAGTGCCCAAAGCGATCACATTCTTACTGAAGATGTGTATCTACATCTGCTAAGTCGTCCCTGTGTACTAAGCCACTCTGTCACCGCTCAAGTTGAGCCTCGTTAGGACAGGCCTAACGCAACATTGGGAACCTTGCTCTGCACTTCTAAGACCATCCTCTTATCTTGTGCACCACTGTTCTCGCTGTGCCTCTTCAAGCATACGCCTTTGACTGATCCAAGTCTCCTTAGTCATTGTCTGCAACTACAACCCAACCTTTGTCTTTCATTATGCTGTCTGCTGGTAAACCCAGAGTCGCACATCACCCCGCTGGTGGTGTGACATCCTACTAAAGATATGTAAACCAGCAATAGTATTGAAAAAACTGGCCAGATGGGAGTAGCCACACACTCCAATTAACTGTCCTCTGTGCTCTTACCTCTAGCTTCCATGTCTGTGTGCCCAACCTGACATTACTCTCCTTGTACAACCTGCATACTTCAGATCTTTCCCCCCTCAAATCTCCCTCATTCCAAACTGCCAGCATTCTGATGGCACTGCAGCACCTCCAGCTGTCCCCACTCTTTGACCCCCCAGACCCATTCACAATCAATGATCGCTGGTCCCATTTCTGCGGCACCCTCCATCCCACACATGCTTACCCCAATGCAGCACCCCCTCACGGTGCTTATTCTGATTTAGAGGCAGGCTCAGGGGTTCTCAGTAGAGCTGAGTACACCTGGTGCCACCATGATGTGGGGTGTTGTGTGGTGTGGTTATGGGATGCAAGAATAGATTTAAACAGTGAAAGGAGTGATTTATGAGTGAATGCAGGTGATGAGAGAGTACCCACAAGAAAGGGCAAAACAGATTACTTTAGGGGCTCATCAATGAGCTCTTTTTATACTATTCATACATGTACCATACTTTGTCAACTGCAAGTCCAATTTTGATCAGTTTCAGTCTGATCCAGTTGCAATTTTTTGCAGTTTACATGACTGGACTTTTAAACACTACCCAAAATCCTGTGCATACCATAGACCATTTCCTAGCAATCAGGGATGGTTTAGGGTATCTGTCACGGTACGCGAGGAAGTGGACTCTTACTTACGATGATGACCTCGTTAGTAAGCAGTAATGAGTCATGGACAGTCGCATCAGTCAGCATGTAGTAGTATCACATGCCAGGTGTGGCATTAGTCAACATTAGGATAGCGATAGTAGGGTTCGAGCTACATACGCCATTCGTCATACGGATTCGGGAGGAGCTTTAAAGCCACCTCGTATATGTATAAATAGTGGCTCGATAAGACCAAGGATCGCCATCTTGGTCTTCTTCAATCACCACTCGCTTCTCGTCTTATCCACGCGTGTTTTGCTTGCCTCCTTGCGCAAGTCGTCTTTATCAATCCGGATACCTAGTGGCACGACTTGCCCTAGTGTACAGTAAGATCACGTGCCAGATAAGCGCCGTGTATCTCGTGATTAGGTCACGTGACCTCAAAGGAACATTTCGCTAAGTCGTAAACGCCCTTTTCGCAGTCCAAGTCGGACTAACGCCAGTGGTGGCGTTACAGTATCAGCACAACTGCAGATCTCCATCAAGCCTGAATTGTGCAGAGGCCTGCAATTTATTTATTTATTTTAACAAATTACCATTGTGAAACACATTATATATTGTCTAGCCAAGTGTTGCTTGGAAAATGCATGCAAAATCTTGGTTTTGTTGATAAAATTTTGTTATACTGTCCTCTTGTGGAAAAATGATGACAGGATTTAAAATTACTACCCAATAAAAATACTGAAAGTATTTTGTGATCCATTCAAGATATTGCCAAGATGTTACCATTCACAATTGCCATGATATAAGTTAAATAACTGGCCATGAATTTCTTGTGTAAGGTATTTATGCAAGTTGCAAAATTATGTCATCATTTTTTTATACCATTTTTGACTGACACAATGATGTGCTATTTCATTTTATTAACATATTACCTGTGAAACATTTTAACAAGATATATAATATAACCTCTATAATATTCTGACAATATTATGGAAAAGTATATTTATATTGTCTACATATTGTGCTCTGAAATCACATTGACAATAGTTATTTGCCTTATCAACATTTTATATGGTGAAAATTGTGGATAAAAAATGCCTTTTGTTATAGGATATGCCTAAATTTTGTCAACCATAAAAGGGAATTTTCCATCCAGTGAGTAATACCATTACTGCGGTGTTTGACGACCTCGATGCTTCTCTTCTGTGAGGGAGGAATCCACACCTCTAGTGCAACGTTTTCGAACATGCAAATCGATGCAGATGTAGTGGGATCTAATGGGTTGTTTGCAGTTCGGATTCGATCAATGATGTATACACAGAAAGACACTGCAGATCATTGCATTTGAACAAACAGTACGTGGTAAAGTGAAGGTCGAATTGGAGGGGACGGAAATAACTCGGGAATAGCCGACAACGGCTCCCATCTGCTCTGTATGACCTGTGTATCTTCTGACGTTCCAACACACGGAAACTATCACAACTATCATGGGTATCACCTTGTTAACCCTTGTCTCTAACTGAATAACACCGCTTTTTCAGGTATCGTTATCATCGCCCTGGCGGCTACGACTCCCGTCTAGCGCTCCTGCCTCACGACCTCCTCACCGATGCACGTGTCCTTGATGTAGGCTGCAACGAAGGCTGGGTGTCCTGCGAAATAGGCGCGTTCTTCACCTCTTTTTCTATTGCGTGTGTCAGTTCTGAACCGCCGCGGCTACTAGCGCAGTCATGGGGAGCCAGGCGCGTCGTTGGCGTTGACATTGATGACGCGCTCGTGCGCATGGCCTGGCGACGCAGGCGCACTCTCTGGAGCCACCAAGCGCCCTTTTCTGAGTCCTCTAGCGCATCCCGCATTAAACGAAAACGGACGCCTCTCCCGCCTAAACCACCAGTGGTCGATTACTTCCCCGCGTCGTGTCAGCACATGTTTGGTCCTCTTCCTATCCCGCCTACGGACACACCCCACTCGGACACAGCTAATCATAAATTTCCGCACAATATTACCTTTCGTCGTGCTGACTGGGTGAACGAGTGCATCCCAGAGGACGAAGCTGGCTATGATGTCATCATTGCGTAAGCTTCTCAGTTTTCCTCATCGTGAAGGTGGTTGCTGATAGTCGCATGCTGTCAGGTTCTCGGTATCCAAGTGGATCCATTTGAACGGTGGCGATGCAGGCTTGAGACGGTTCTTCGAGCGGGTCCACGCTACTCTAGTGCCCGGTGGTGCATTCGTACTCGAAGCGCAACCCCGCGAATCATATACGAAGGCACGAAAACTACACCCCGTGCGTGTTGGTTGCCCTCCTCGATCTTTCATCCGGTCTTATGTGTCCTCGCTCGCACAGACTTTACAGGAGAACGCTCAGACTCTACAGTTACAACCCGAGGGTTTTGAGACAGTATTATCTTCCATGGGTTTCCGGCATGTCCAAATGCTCGGCGAACCTGGCGAAGGCCGTAAGTATCCTTTCTGAACCAACTCCTTCAATTGACGAAGGTTTTTAGGTTTCCGTCGCCCTGTTGATCTATATATCAAGCAAGTTGACGTTCTACTGTATTACAACACAGATGATTGACTTTTAATCCCCAGGAACGCTATCTAGATCTTCTATATGTTCCTCGGGGTTGTTCATCTACTTGCAATACGACCGTGCTTCATTGTGTGGTAATCGTCACCGTTATGCCTGTCTCGTTTGGAACCATTGTGACACTTCGTTGCATGCGTCAGGATAAGGAGGGTGTATGATCAAAACCGGAAAGCGTACCTGGAAAGATTCTCGACCAGATAATCAGGTCTACTCGCGACCATCCGGTCCCGCGGATGTGACGTGGTAACTGCAAGGGTTTTACAGCCAGCAGCCCTCCCGCTTTGTACACCAGCCGGCGCATCTTCTACCACGAGACCTGTACGCGTGTACCACAATCAAGAATTAGCTTCATCTCCAGTGATCGGCCTATCATTCATAACTTACATCTTTTGGGGTGTACGCCACATCGCTTAGCTCCAAGCAGATACGGATCTGGTCTTGTTACGTGGCACTCAGGGAGAGTCTCGAAGGAGAGAGGTCGGTAGAAACATACTGTGGCTTGCCCTGCGCGACGTCTTCCGCGAAGACGATCGTTTCCGGAGGGGCGATGCCTACAACCTCGAGCGCCGCAGAGCCGTATCCCCGTGTTGCGCTAGTACAGATCGTCCAGTGCTTGCTATCGCCCAACTGCATCCATATCGACGTTCATTGCTACGAAGTGAGCGGCCACGTTCAAGCACGCACGTTATCGATGAGGGTGCGCACGCCAGGGAGAAGAGTGATCCCTTCCCGCCCGTCCTCCTGGGACATAGTGATGATTGCGTCCTCGAAGCGAGTAACCTCCAGCTGGAGCGCCGTATTAGCTGGGCTGTAGATGGTGCACGAGAGGGGTTTACCTCAAGTTTTTCGGGGTCAGTAACGCCGCAGAACATCTTGACGGTTTCGACGGTGCGTACGCCATGGGTGTCTGTGGTGGTACGCGTTAGCCGTTAGACAGAGGGTGGAGTTGGTATTGATTGCACGCACTCTTGAGGATTTCCTGGACATTAATCGTAGGATATGTCTCGGCGAACAATTCCCACGCAGCGACGACGCCTGGCGTTGAATCTATCAGCGTTCCGTCCATGTCAAAGAGGCTGGTGGTGAAGCAGTGAGCAAGACCTTCCATTCGTTATGTGATATCGTGGGCCGCTCACATCGCATCGAAGTGGAGCGTCGTGGATGGCATGGCGATGGCGTTTCTGGCTGAGAAAGGTCGGAAAGGTGGACGATGCGATTCGTGAAATTTGGATCAATTTTATACACCGCATCTCCATGCTGGAGTGGTCCGATTGTTCCGTTCCGAACGACCCGACCTATCGCATCATGCATCGTAGCGACGATTATTGCCGCGGAAGCATCCCATTGTGGTAGGAACTCGCAACGAATCAACGTTGATCAACTGCGATTTTATTGATAGAGAATATGAAATGAAATGACAAAGAATCGGATTGTTGCCCCACTGTACTTTGTTCCATATCCCATCCGGTCCGTGCTGGCACAACCTTCGCCAAAGCTTCGCCAGTGCTTCGCCCCACTCCCCCACTATATTTACCGACCGGATTTGCCTACATTCTTAACAATGGTGCAACTTTTACGAATGACATCTTATACTTCGACTCTGGGAACGCCGTGGTTATACCTTATATTTAAATTATAAAGTCATGCCGATAGCAACAGAACCGGGGTGTGATTCAGCATCGGACTTGTCTCGTGTCCTCACACGACGTGTGACACGGGTACTCCTTGATGCCCTAAGGTACTGTAGACGGTTAAAAGCTACCGTTGTCTCGGACGCTTGTCGACATCGGCCGCGGCGTTGATTATGGATACCTTCAATTGCAAGATACCTTGCGTCACTTACCCTCATATGGTTTGTGAATGGAAAGGGTACAACGATGGAGTGAATGTTTATGGTGTAACTAGCGTATTCCCTGCTCAGCGCTCAGGCCTCAGGGTCCAGGGCTTTGAGTCCTGAGCATGGTGCTTGCCAGTGATATCGGAGCGCCGCCCTTCTATAAAAGGAAACCGAAGGCACTTTCCAACGGAAAGCGGACCGCCACCCCCGTTTGTCCCATGCAACGCGTTGATGGCTTCCACCACAGCACTCGCACTCGCACTCGCGGTGCGCGTTTCGATCGCGTTAATTACGAGGACATTCTTCCAGCCAGATGAATATTTTCAGGCTCTCGAGCCCGCTCACTTTTTTGTTTTTGGATACGGCGATTTAACCTGGGAATGGACATCCAAGCCACCGATACGCAGCATCCTGTACCCGGCATTGAATGTTCCCATATATTGGGTACTCAAAATTCTCAACTTGGACCAAACTTCTCTCCTAGTGAGTTGAATGCTTCTCCATGTATTGGTGTAATTGACTGAACTGAAGGTTGCCGCTCCGAAAGTGATGCACGGATTGTTGGCTGCTGGCACTGATATTTGGGTCCGAGAGGTTGCACGGAAGACACTTGGACAGAGATATGTTCCCGCGACTGTGAGTTTGCCCTATCTTCATTTCTTACAGCGCATCTGACAGAATTCTCCCTAGTTTTTTCTTTCTTTGACGTCCTTCTTTCACGCCCTATCGTTGTCCCGCTCAATGTCCAACTCCTTGGAGGCGACCCTCACGACCGCAGCGCTGGGCTACTACCCTTGGGATGCGACCATTCTGCCTACCAGGTACTCAAAACAAATCACCTGCTGTCGTAACAAGGCGTCATTGTCTATGTAGATCGCAGCTCCGGAAATTCTTGGTATTTATCGCCCTGGCTTGTTCGATTCGCGTCACAAATGCCATCACCTGGGTATTTCTCTTTCCGCCCCTCCTGTGGCAACTCCGTCGGAATTCTGCCCTACTGCGCGTGTTCGTCACTGATACCCTTGCTACGATGTACGTCCGAACGTGTTTGCTTAACGCCACGCTCACATATAGAGCAGATGTGTGACATTGTCTCTGCTCTTCACATTCGACAGCATGTACAGCGGCGCTCCTACACTCACTCCACTCAATTTTCTTCGCGTCAATGCTTCGTCCGTCTCTCTCTTCTATGGCTCTGCACCCTGGCACTATTATCTCGTTCAAGCACTCCCGCTTCTCGCGGGACCTGCATTACCTTTCGTGCTGCACGGCGCCTATCTAGCCCTAACCCAAGGCCCACGCCCACTCAAGCTGCTTCTCCATACCGTGATATGGACTGGGGCGGTGTTCTCGTTTGCAGGGCACAAAGAATGGCGCTTCCTGCACCCGCTGGTACCGGCAATGCACATTCTTGCCGCGCGCTCCCTTGTCTCACTGTATGACCGCGCGAGTCCCCCTTGTTCCAGCAAACCTGCCTCGTCGTTAGGGATCAAACGCACCCACGCCTCGGTGCTCGCGTTGCTATCCCTGGTACCTGCCCTCTACGCTGCGCTCTGGCACTCCTCAGCGCAGATCGGCGTACTTTCGCATCTTCGTGGGCTCCCGGACACGGAATTGCGGAGCATTGGATTCTTGATGCCCTGTCACTCAACTCCAGCCCAGTCGCATCTTCACCGCCGTATTCCCGTTTGGCGTCTAAGTTGCGAGCCACCGTTACAGTGCGTATCGCCGTCCTCTAGTGTTCCATTTTACACACGCTTGTCTTCCCAGTGGTGAAGAACTCAGCACGTACCAGGATGAAACGGACATTTTTTTCCGGGATCCCGTGGCGTTTCTCTCCGCGCATTTCCCTGACCAAGTCGACACCACGTTCCCGCCTTCGGCACGTGCGCCGCACGAGTACGCGTGGCCGACTCACCTTGTGCTTTTCGGCGCGCTGCTACGCGAGCGTGGCGTGGAGGATGCGTTGCGTGCTAAGGGCTATACGGAGGCATGGCGTGCGGGTAATGGGATTGAGGAAGATCCTCGAAGGCGGGAGGGAGTAAGAATTTGGCGTCGGGGTGTTGCAGCAGACAAAATAAGTATATGATATACTGTATGGTCATTTTTGGTTTGGCGGGCGACGGGGAAATCGAATTGCCAGAAGCTCTTAGGAAGTTCTCAAACTTCTCAGGCTACGGGGTGGCGACCGGAAACCCGAACAGGGCGTTGGGATGATTGTAGAAATCGCATCGAGTCCGGCCCGTCTACTCTTATGCCCCAACGGGCTTTCAGAGGTAGTGGGCTTCCCACTTGTGGGGATTTGCATCAGTTTTGGTGGTATTTTTTGTCTTCCTTCTTTCCTTGTTTTACTAGCGTTCGTCTCGCACTTGGTCTATCATATTTCTGAGTTTTCTCTTCTCTCACTCTCACCTTTTCCTCTGGATGTTCCGTATTATACAAGGAGAGTCTAGGGTAGGGGGCCTGTTTTCGCTGGGTTCTTGGCTGGATTCGTCATTCCTTTGTATTCTAGTTGGGCTTTTATGGTTCTTGTCGTTGTGCATTGTTTGGTTGTTTGTCATTGGTTGTCGGTGGGCGTTGGTATTGCCCGTCCTTGCCCAGGGGGTCAGAGACCGACGTAGGGAAACCAATCATGGCGGAGTTAGCAGTTCAAGGACCCTACACCCCCGACAAGTACGAGAGGACTTCCTACTATAATGGCATCACCGGGGATGACGACCACCCGGTACTTATTTACCGTTCGGATTTCCTCACTACACCCTTCCTCAAGCCCGTCGGCAGACACACCAATATCCCTGTCAAGTCGCTCCGTGGAGTCTTTGACACCCCACTCAATGGTGTCTGGGACACTGTCGGTCCCAAGATTCGTGACCTCATCAAGGCTCGGAAGATTAACTGGTCATCCATTGACCCTGCCCGCTTCTTCACCCACGGACCGCTGGGAGAGGAGGAGAAGGGGAGTCTCGGTCCCGTCGTCATATGGGTTGGTGTCATTCCTGGTTCTACCTCCTCTGATACTGCCCACAAGGTCTCCCAAGAGATCCTTACGCTTCTCCTGGAGAATGGAGTCAAGGATGCTGTTGTGGAATGGCGCGAGGCCATCCTGCAGAGGCTGGCAGGTCCACCCCTTATGCGCCATGTCGACGACGACAATGCCACCCACTATGTCCGTCGCTTCCTCACTGCTCTTCTCGGCATTCCCCTCGCAACCAAAGGGATGGAGCAGGAGGATGCCCAGGGCACTCTCACCCTCTGGTTTCACGAAAACAAAGACAAGGACGGCAACCCTAGCAACAAGGTTTATGGAGTCAGCAATTGCCATGTCCTTCGTAAGGACACCACCGTCGAGTACGAGGAAAGAGGTGGCGCACCCAAGGACTATGTTCGAATTTGCGGAATGCGTCGATTCCAGCGGGGCCTTGACGAGATCCAGAAGGCCATCAGTGACCGCAGAGTTCTCACTGACCTTTGGGCCCGAAATATTCGCAAACTGCAGGCGAAGGAGAGGCAGGACGCGGTGAGCGCAAAAACAATCCTCATAAATCGACGCAGATTGGAAGACGAGAACGAGGCTATCGCCGATCTCGAGGCCTTGTACGACGAAGTCACGAGATACTGGTCCGACATTGATCACCACCGCAACATTGGCTATGTTCAATATGCTGCACCCATCACAGTCGACGTCGAAGGCGGCACACTGTATACCTCAGACTGGGCTGCGTTCTTGGCCGCCGAGGTGAAGGTCAAGGACGAGTTTGAGGGCAACGTCGTTGATCTCGGTGTGTTTCAACTCATCTTTCTCATATTTACCTCGTCTAACGAAAACAACCTTATTCAGGATCTAAGTATTCTCCTCCAGAACTTATGGCAATGTTCTATCCTCTGGGTGTTGGTGCGACCACGTTCAAGTTTCCCGAGGAGAGAAAGCTCAGGATCGAGGGTTGTGTCACAAAAGAGGACCTTGCCAACCCCGCAGAGTTCGACAGTGAAGGCCAGCGCTGCCTTATTGTTGGTAAAGATGGCAACGCTACCGATCTCACCGTCGGACGCTACGCCGGTCTGGTGTCATTCACTCAGAACGAAGTCGGCGTCGAGTCTGTCGAGCTCGGCATCTACAACTCGGGCCTCAAGGGTGCCGAACCCTTCTCCAACAAGGGAGACTCGGGCTCTCTTGTCTGGCACACGACTCAGGGAAAAGCTCGCATCGTTGGCCAACTACACTCTGGAGATAACATAGGCGGCTCGACCAGCAACCATGTTACATATTGCACCCCGGGCTGGTACTTCCTGGACCAGATCAGGAAGAAGTTCAAGTATGCCGACTTCTACCGCACCACCTGGTCAGCTTGAGAACAACATCTTTGGCTTTCTACTCTCCATCTCTACGCTCCTTCTTCTACGACTCATTCTGCTGTCTCGGCACTCGATTATCTATTGGTCGTCGTTGATTATTCTTATTTATAGCTGTATACTACTGAGGTGGTAACTACGTGTCATGCTCGTCGGATCGCCGTTCAAGTTCGTTTCTTTTTTTCGTCTCATCTTTTTGCAATGATCACTGACAACCTCACCCTCCAGGCCTTGGCGAACCTTTCATGCTTCGTCTGTTCCCTCTGTTGCAATTCGGCACGTCGACCCGGCCGACTCGAACCCACACCAAATATCACCACCGCGCTCGTACGCGGCCGTTCAGAAGAACTCGTATCCTGTTTCTTATGTTTCAAGTTTCACAGGGGCTTCACACCCCTCTTTTCTCAGTTCTCGACACCGCCCCTCGTCTAGGGGCTTCGTGCTCTGTATCGTCAAGCCTCGTTCCGTTCGTATGTCTCCTGTTTCATGCCTCTGTGCGCCTTTACTTTACTTTACCTTACTTTACCTTTGCCTTGTATATTGCCTCAGAAAATTTAGATAACTTATATAAACCGCGCTCGTATATACTCGAATAATCATCCAGTTGTTCTCATCCTGTGATGCCTTCAACTCTGAGTCATCCCCTCTCCAAAGCGAAGTCCTCTTCGTCTTTGTTCACCCTCGCTTGTTTTCTCATATCGACTTCGCGCATTTCTCGTTCGCCAACCGAACCGGCCCTCTCGGATACTCATCACGGAAAAATAAGCATATAATATACTGTATGTTCGTCTGCAGTCTGGCGGGCGACGGGTAAATCGAAGTTGGAAGCCCTCTCAAGCTTGGATCGGATGCAGCACTGCAACGAGTCCGGCCCGGCCACCCTCAATCATATCCCAACTTCTAAGCTACCGTGATCTCGGTGAACACCTGGTACTCTCTGCCGCCGTAGACCTTGCTATGAAGTTTATATCGCGCTTGAACGCCCATCGACCATCATTGGTAATACCTTGGACTCGCAAACCCTTAGGCATGGGCCCGCATGATCTTGAGAAGCGTCATTCAATACCAATTGCAAGCCAAAGGTGTATTCAAGGTCTTTCAAAAGGCAAGGATGAATGTACAGGCCTCGATCTGCGCTCATCCTACACTGATCGACATTGCCCCTGCACCACTTCATGCCAACGCAACGTCAACGTCAACGCCATGGGCCCACTGTCACACTCCGGTGAGCGTAAAAGCTTTACGACAACCTAATACGAACCCCACTCATACGACCCCTGACTCATCTATATACAGTTTCACAGGGTCAGAAATTGGTTAAACTGCGGGGCGATAACACGTCATTTCCCAGAACCGACTTGACGGGTTCCTTTTGGAAAATGTCAGCCAAAATCCGAGTGGTAATAGGGCGCCAGGGAAGAGACGCGATAATCGACCCTGCGTAACTCCTCTCGGCCGTGCACCTATATAGGCAACATTCTGATTGTCCAACAAACCAACTTGCTTGTCGCCATGTCGCCATCCACTTCCTCGAACGACGACTCGTTCCGCCCTCTCACTCTCCGAGAGAGGCTCTGGCTGGTCCCCATTCTCCTTAAATTGCGTGAGTTATCATCTTGTTCAGTAGGCCACTGTTCACCGCATAGACAGCGATCGTCGTCACGATTGGCATCTTTCGTGGAAACAAGGGGAGGTCTTGGTCTCGATCCGCCAACCTGGCCTTAACGCGTTACCTCTTCGATCATGAATGGGAGATCCACACGTTGCGCTCTTTCATTGGCGTGACCACGTCCCAGATGTACCAGACATGGGCTCGCTCAGTGAAACAGGAGGTGTTGACGGACGTGCTGCCGGAGGGGGCGAAGCTTCACTGGATAGGACCGCGACGAGATGCGAGCCATCACAAGGTCTTCCTTTACTTCCACGGTGAGTCCTGCTCGCCTTGCACTGTGCACATACATTGGCTGAATTGTGCCGATAATCCGTATTGCAGGAGGATGCTTCGTCCTGCCTACGCGCCCAGACTACTTCCCATTCTTACATAGTCTTCAGAAGGCCCTGTCTGCTGACGTCGAGGAGGTCGGAGTCGTCGCCTTGGAATACTGTGGGTCTGATATCTAGACCAAATGATGCATTCTGACCTCTCATTAGCGCTGGCTCCCGACGCCCCCGTCCCAACCCAGCTGAGGCAAGCCAACGCGGCCCTGACGCACCTCCTACAGAAGGGCATCTCTCCGTCGAACATCGTCATCGGCGGCGATTCTGCAGGCGCGAACCTCACGCTCCAGCTAGCGTCGCACCTCCTCCACCCGCTCGCATCCATTCCCGCACCGCCGACTCTCTCACAGCCGTTCGCCGGCGCGCTGCTGATTTCGCCGTGGCTCGCCTACAGCGTGGATGCGCCATCATATGTCCGCAACGAGGGTAAAGACTTGGTCTCTTCCCGCTCGTTCAAGCTCATGTCGGACCTGGTGAAATCTGGGGTGACCCCCGAGCTGAAACATCATGTGGAACCCGCCACTGCGCCGGCTGGCTGGTGGTCTGGGCTCGACGGAGTATACCCTCGCTTACTCATCACCGCGGGCGAGCATGAGGGTCTGTTTGACGAGATCATAGACACTAGTAGAGTCATCGGCGAGCATGTGAAGGATACGACGACGGTGGTCGAGCCTGGAGGAATTCACGAAGACATGATTGTGAAGTTCGCGGTGGGGCAGGGTGGGAACGGTCAAGACTACGATGCGACTGTCGCGTTCTTGACCAGCTCGTTCCGTGGCAGAAACTGAATACTGCCTGTGTACTGTACTTTTTTCCTGCCAAACCGCGTCAACTACCTGTAAGGATAGATGGTGCTCTAATGTCCATGCGAGTGCCAGATCATTGTCCTGAACATCATATAATATTCTAGCTTACACCAATATGGCGGTCTTCGATGCATATCAAGACAGTGATATAGGGGGTGCAGAGTGGAGACCAGGGAGGAACAGAGCGAGAGATCGCAAATTGTTAGGAAATATAGTGCGGGGATGGCCCAGGCCTACAGTAAGTCAGCTAAAGGTGTGCGGGAACGCCCGAGCGGTGTGGAAAAGTAACCAAAAGCGCGACGAAACAAGTTTCACCTGTGAGTGAAGGGTGCATCATTCAAGTTGGCGCGCAACCGGCGGTTACAGTTATCGTTGTTGGGACACACCAAAGTAAGTGAGTGCTGAAAGAACATCTTGGACCCTCTCAACCAGTAGATAATGGATGAAGATATATTCAATGCAGTTACGGAGGCCGGACGGGCACAGGAAGACGGTCAGAGTGGTCGGGACGACACTAACGAGGACATCACATTAGATGAGAGGCTGCGATGTGGCCAAGGACGCGAACGCGACGCCATTCGCTGTGTACATAAGCTGTAAGTCTGTAACTTGCCGTTTTGCAGGGGTACGGAAATCCATACACCTCATACCTCTACACCCGTACGTACAGGGGTATTCCCTTACGTGGCCACAGGTGCACAAAACCGGCCTGGCTCGGCTTACTGATACTCGACACGGACCATTTACGGTAATTTGTTGGCATGCAGCTCGTTCACGCGCGGCGAGGCCCTACATTGTCCGAAGGCCGTCAGAAGGTATGTGCTATACTTACTCAGGAATGACGGCCCCGTATACGCTTTGGCATCAGTTCTTTGCGGAGACCCCTCGTTTCAATTTCGACATCCTTTAAGTACCACTGTCCCGCTTGATGTAGATAAACACCTACCCGCCGTGGACCTTGCATTGAAGTTCCTATTACTCTTAAACATTCATCCATTAAAAATACCTTGAACTCGCCGTCCCTCAGGCTACCCATCAAGCAACATAAAATGGACGCGCGTAATCAGGAGTATCGAGAAGCGTCTGTATGATAGAGGCTCTGTCTCTCGAGACTCGAGATCTGAAGAGGTGAGGAGGACCATGACAGTGGGAAATTGGTTAAAGCGATATCACCTCACTTCCCAGGGTTTCCATTTGGAAACGACAAATTAATTGATCCAATCCACGACTGTCAAAGTCCGAGCGCCAGAAAAGAGACGCCGCAGATACGACCTCAATACTGTACGTATCATCGCATCAATTCTTGCGCAACGTCTCTCATATCTGTTATATAAGCAACACTATTACGTTTTCGACGTGTCCAACAAACTATTGCTTTATCATCATGTCCCAATCCACTCTCTCGAACGACGAATCGTTCCGCTCTCTCACCCTCGGAGAGAAGCTCTGGCTCGTCCCCATTTTCCTCAAATTGCGTGAGTTGTTGTCTTGTTGAATGGGCCGACGCTCACCACACGATCAGCGTTCGCCATTGCGGTTGGCATCTTTCGTGGAAACAAGGGGAGGTCCTGGTCTCGATCCGCCAACGTGGCCCTAACGCGTTACCTCTTCGATAATGAATGGGAAATCCACACGTTGCGCTCTTTTATTGGCGTGACTACGTCCCAGATGTACCGGACATGGGCTCGCTCAGTGAAACAGGAGGTGTTGACGGACGAGCTGCCGGAGGGGGCGAAGCTTCACTGGATAGGACCGCGACGAGATGCGAGCCATCACAAGGTCTTCCTTTACTTCCACGGTGAGTCCTGCTCGCCTCCCACTGTGCGTATACATTGGCTGATTTGCGCCGAACTCCGTGTCCCAGGGGGAGGCTACGTTTTGCCTGCGGGCGCGAGCTACTTCCCATTCTTACATAGTCTTCAGAAGGTCCTGTCTGCTGACATCGGCGAGGTCGGAGTCGTCGCCTTGGAATATTGTGGGTCAAATATCTAGTCTAATGGTGATGGATTCTGACCTCTCATTAGCGCTGGCTCCCGACTCTCCCGTCCCAACCCAGCTGAGGCAAGCCAACGCGGCCCTGACGCATCTCCTACAGAAGGGCATCCCTCCGTCGAACATCGTCATCGGCGGTGATTCAGCGGGCGGGAACCTCACACTCCAGCTCACGTCTCACATCCTTCGCCCGCTTCCATCCATTCCCGCACCCCCGGCTCTCACACAGCCGCTCGCCGGCGCGCTGCTGATCTCGCCGTGGGTCGCTTACAGTATAGATGCACCATCGTATGCCCGTAACGAGGGTAAAGACCTGATCTTCTCTCGCTCGTACAAGTTCATGGGGGACCTGGTTCGGCTTGGGGTGACACCCGAGCTGAAACACCACGTAGAACCCGCGGCTGCCCCGGCTGACTGGTGGTCTGGACTCGACAGGGTGTACCCTCGCATACTCATTACTGCGGGCGAGCATGAGGGCCTATTTGACCAGATCATCGATGTGAGCAGGATCATCGGGCAGCACGTGAAGGATATGACGACGGTGATCGAACCTGGAGGAATTCACGAAGACATGATAATCAAGTTCGCGGTGGGGCAGGGTGGGAATGGTCGAGATTACGATGCGACTGTCGCGTTCTTGACCAGCTCGTTCCGTGGTAGAAACTGAATACTGCCAGTTCGGTACTTTTTTCCCCGCCAAACCGCTTCGATTACCTGTGAAGTATGTGAAGATAGACGGTGCTCTCACATCTAAGCGAATTGTTCTGAACAATATGTAATAGTCTAGCCTATACCCAAAGTATTCGCGCCTTCAGCCTATCGCCATGGTCGAGCCGTTCGCGAGCGAACAGGGCTGTGTGATTGTGGCTTTGTTCCCGCCCCATCGCTCGAGCTCCCGTCACTGCACAGTACGACAAGGCGTTCACAGATGAGATCGGCCACAGCGGCACATGAAACGGCGAGGCGCTCGAGGACGTTGGCGTGCGCACCGTGACGACCGTCCGTTCACTGTCTCGCCACCGGGGTTCCTAGATCGACACGTCGTCCCTAGCGTACCGTCCTCCCCACTCACACACGGAACAGATGTGTAGTATTTCGCGTCTGCACCGCCAGTATCCCCGTCTGGCATCTAAATTGCGGACCGCCGTTACAGTCGTACAGTTGTCCTCTAATGTTTCCCTTGCAAGCCGTGCCCAACCGCATGGACATGGATGCACGGCAGAGCATATGATGACCCCAGCGTAAATCGAGCTTCCACCATCTCTCCACGAGGTCACCTGAGTTTTGGTTCTAATCGTTCACAGCATCGCCGGCTTTCCCTCTTACAAACTTTTGTCTTCTCAGTGGTAAAGAACTCAACACGTACTAGGATGAGACAGAGACAGACAGTTTTTTTCCGGGATCCCGTGACGTTTCTCTCCGCGCGTTTCCTTGATCACGATACCACGTTCCCACCTTCGGTACGTACGCCGCGCGAGTACGCGTGGCCGACTCACCTGGTGCTTTTCGGCGCGCTGCTACGCGAGCGCAACGTGGAGGACGCGGTGCGTGCTAAGGGCTATGTGGAGGTATGGCGTGCTGGTGACTAATGGGATTGAGGAGGATCCTCGAAGGCTGGAGGGAGTAAGAATTTGACGTTGGTGTTACAACGGACAAAACAAGCATATGATACATTGTATGTCTGTCTGCAATTTGGCGAGCGACGGGAAATCGAATCGTGGCCTTACGCGTGAACGAACCGCACCAATAAATTACAGTAAATGGTCCGTGTCGGCGCTGGTATCGGTAAGCCGAGCCAGGCCGGTTTTGGTTGCCAGTTGGTTGCCACTACATACCAGACGGCGGCCCTGAGGCCTGAGGATTCGAAGCACATGTGGTCATGGTAAGTCACGGTGACAGACTATTGCATAAGGACCCGCATTGATATAGGAGAATCGTCTATCTTTACAAATAGTTGAAGCGATTTGGCGAGAAAAAAAAGTACAGTACACAGGCAGTATTCAGTTTCTGCCACGGAACGAGCTGGCCAAAACCGTGACAGTCGCACCGTAGTCTTTACCATTCCCACCCTGCCCCACCGCGAACTTGACGACCATGTGACATCTTCGTGAATTCCTCCAGGCTCGACCACCGTCGTCGTATCCTTCACATGCTCGCCGATGACCCTGCTACTGTCGATGATCTCGTCAAAAGAGGCCTTCATCTTCGCCCGCAGTGATCAGTATGCGAGGGTACACCCCATCAAGCCCAGACCACCAGCCCACGGCGAAATCAGCAGCGCACCGGCGAACGGCTGTGAGAGACTAGGGGGAGCGGGAATGGACACGAGCGGATGGAGGAGGTGCGACGCTAGCTGGAGCGTGAGGTTCGCGCCTGCCGAATCGCCGCCGATGACGATGTTCGACGGAGGGATGCCCTTCTGTAGGAGATGCGTCAGGGCCGCGTTGGCTTGCCTCAGCTGGGTTGGGACGGGGGAGTCGGAAGCCAGCGCTAATGAAAGATCAATTGGTCTAGATATCAGACCCACAGTATTCCAAGGCGACGACTCCGACCTCGCCGAAGTCAGCAGACAGGGCCTTCTGAAGACTATGTAAGAAGTGGGAAGTAGTCTGCACGAGTAGGTAGGACGAAGCATCCTCCTGCAATGGATTTTCGGCGCAATTTAGCCAATGTAAGTGCACAGTGCGGAGGCGAACAGGACTCACCATGGAAGTAGAGGAGGACCTTGTGATAGCTCGCATCTCGTCGCGGTCCTATCTAGTGCAACTTGGCCCCCTCCGGCAGCACGTCCGTCAAGACCTCCTGCTTCATTGAGCGAGCCCACGTCTGGTACGTCTGGGACGTGGTCACGCCAATAAAAGAGCGCAACGTGTGGATTTCCCAATCATGACCGAAGAGGTAACGCGTGCAGGGTTGGCTGACCGAGACCAGGACCTCCCCTTGTTTCCACGAAAGATGCCAACCGCGACGGCGATCGCTGTCTATGCGGTAAGCGGTGGCCTACAAAACAAGATGAGAACTGACGCAATTTGAGGAGAATGGGGGCGAGCCAGAGCTTTCTCCGAGAGTGAGAGGGCGGAACGATTCGTCGTGAGAGTGTGTGGATAGCGACATGGTGACAGCAAGTTGATTTGTTGGACACTCAGAGGGAAAAGTATTTGTGACGGAGGTTTCCCGGAGCGAAGCGTGTGGCAATGAACGTCCTCTGTGAGTGAGGAGCGTGCCCTATCCATTGGGGTCCGTGCGGCGCGCCATAGTACGACTTAGAAGAGTCTTAGAAGAAAGCCTAATTATATAATAATGTTTTTTTTTTTTGTTACTGTAACTTAATTACAATAACACCTCGGTTTCCATTTGGAAAACAATAAATTACAGTAAACTGGTCCAAAGTCCGAGCGCCAGACGCGCCATCACCGCAATACGTACTGTACTGCATCAATTCTTGCGTAACGTCTTTTATACCTATATAAGTAAGCATCGCGTTCACTCTTCCGAGTCCTTCCGAGTGTCCAACAAACCATTGCTTGTCACCATGTCGCAACTCACACTTTCGAACGGCGGATCGTTTCGCCCTCTCACCCTCGGAGAGAAGCTCTGGCTCGTCCCCATTCTCCTCAAATTGCGTGAGTTGTCGTCCTGTTGAGTGGGCCGACGCTTACCACACGATCAGCGTTCGCCATTGCGGTTGGCATCTTTCGTGGAAACAAGGGGAGGTCCTGGTCTCGATCCGCCAACGTGGCCCTAACGCGTTACATCTTCGATCATGATTGGGACATCCACGCGATGCACTCTTTCATTGGCGTAACTACGTCCCAGATGTACCGGAAATGGGCTCGCTCAGTGAAACAGGAGGTGTTGACAGACGAGCTGCCGGAGGGGGCCAAGTTGCATTGGATCGGACCGCGACGAGATGCGAGCCATCACAAGGTCTTCCTCTACTTCCACGGTGAGTCCTGCTCGCCTTGCAACTGGTCGCATTCTTCTGCTGATTCGCACCGAAATTCCGTGCTCCAGGGGGAGGTTACGTCTTACCTGCTCGCGCAGACTACTTCCCATTCTTACATAGTCTTCAGAAGGCCCTGTCTGCTGACGTCGGTGAGGTCGGAGTCGTCGCCTTGGAATACTGTAGGTCTAATATCTAGACCAATTGATGGATTCTGACCTCTCATTAGCGCTGGCTCCCGACGCCCCCGTCCCAACCCAGCTGAGGCAAGCCAACGCGGCCCTGACGCATCTCCTACAGAAGGGCATTGCTCCTTCGAACATCGTCATCGGCGGTGATTCAGCAGGCGGGAACCTCACACTCCAGCTCACGTCCCTCCTCCTCCACCCGCTCGCATCCATTCCCGCTCCCCCTACTCTCTCACAACCGCTCGCCGGCGCGGTGCTAATCTCGCCGTGGGTCGCTCTCAATGTAGACGCGCCGTCGTATGCTCGCAACGAGGGTAAAGACGTACTTTTCTCTCGCTCGTACAAGTTCATGGTGGACCTGGTTCGGCCTGGGGTGACACCCGAGCTGAAACACCACGCAGAACCCGCGGCTGCCCCGGCTGACTGGTGGTCTGGACTCGACGCGGTGTACCCTCGTATACTCATCACTGCTGGCGAGCACGAAGGCCTATTTGATCAGATTATCGATGTGAGCAGGGTCATCGAGCAGCATGTGAAGGATACGACGACAGTGGTCGAGCCTGGAGGATTGCACGAAGACATGATATTCAAGTTCGCGGTGGGACAGGGTGGGAACGGTCAAGACTACGACGCGATTGTTGCGTTCTTGACCAGGTCCTTCCGCGGTGGAAACTGAATATTGTCGTGTACATCAGATTATTTCAATTACCTGTAACGATGGACAATGCTCCGATTCTATGTGAGCGCTAGAGTCATTGTTTTGAATGTCATGTAATAATCTGGCCGCCTAAACACCTACTATGAGTCCCGAAGTCGAAAAAGGATCGTTCTGTAGCTATGGTATCATTTCCAACTGCTCTGCGGCGATACGTAATGGGTGACTACAGTATTGTACAGAACGCATCTTCTCTTTGAAATTGTCTATCAGACGCCGTGGCGTCTGTCACATTGACAACTGAGCCGAAGCGCGGCGCTCCTCGCCACGGCCACCATCCGTGCTCCCCGGTATCCCCACTCCTATCTCCGTCATGGCTTCGTCGGATGACTACCGCCGTGGCGACATCCCCACTCACATTGTGGCAGAAGATACAGATTGCCCCAGTCATCGTGGTTCTACGTGAGTAACCACCTATGCCAGCCAGCTTCCATTCCCTGCTTTGGATGTGATGTGTATCCTTATTTGCGAAACTGCGCTTCGCCTTCTCAGCTCTCGCCGTCGCGCTCGGCGTATTCCGCGAAAACAAGCGTCGCTCTTGGCTCCGCGCGGCGCGCACCGCCGCGGCCCGCTACATTCTCAGCGTGCGCGTGTGGACCCCCTGGGAGCTCAAGTCCGCGCTCGGCCTGACAACCACACAGACGTACGAGGCGTGGGTGTGCCGCACGGACGGCGCGGAGGTGTTCACAGACGAGCTTCCGGAGGGCGCAAAGCTGCACTGGGTTGGACCACGAATGGTGGATCGGGTGATCCTGTATTTCCACGGTGCGCCTACCTGCCACCCGCATACCGCCGGTGTCTTTGCATTAGCTTGTTTGACGGTGCTGGCGTCTAGGTGGGGGGTACATGCTCCCAGCGCGAGAGGAGCATTTTGACATGCTCCTGACTCTACGGAGGGATCTCAAGGGCGCAGTGGGCTTCGCCCTACTCAACTACGGTGCGCCTCCAGACCACGTACTCTTTCATTTCGTTACCGACCGAGCCCAACAGCTCTCGTACCTGAAAACCCCTTCCCAAAACAAGTGCGCCAGGCCCTCGCGGCCGTCCGACACCTGCTCGACGCCGGCACGTCCCCGTCCAAGCTCATCCTCGCAGGCGATTCTGCAGGCGGCAACCTCGCATTGCAGATTGTCACGTATCTACTGCATCCTCACCCGTCTCTGCCTGCGCCTCCCGCGGGACCCTTGTGCCTCGGTGGGCTGCTACTGCTGTCGCCGTGGATGGAATTCCGCACCGATGCGCCGTCGTACACGCGTAACGCCGCGCGGGACGTGCTTCCGCTGTGCACGCACCGACTGTTCACCGACTGCGTGCTACCGGGAGTGACGCCAGAGCTGCGTGCGCATCTGGAGCCGGCGTTCGCAGCGGCGAGTGGATTGTGGCGCGGGATGGGAAGTGTGGTGGAGCGGGTGCTGGTAGTCGCTGGGGAGCACGAGGGACCGCTCGATCCGACCGAAGAGACTGCGCGGGCGATCGCAAGGGAGGTGCAGGACACGACGCTGTTCGTCCTGCCTGGAGGCGTACATGATGACTTGATCTCGGCGTTCGGGGCTGGATTCCCTCTTCGCCTGCCAGCGGTTCATCGTGTCGTCGATTTTTCTTCTCTCTGCAGCCCTCATCGCTACGGTCTTTGACACTGATAAATGGCCTCGCTCAACGTATATGATCTTGAGGCTCAGACCAACAATGCTCGCCAGCCCCAGCCTTCGATTGATGAGGACCCTCCACCCAGGGATACCCAGCCCCCAACCAGCGCAGAAGTACCCCAGCCTCCAGCCAGCGGGATCCCCCAGCCTCCGACCAGCGGAGTCCCTCAGCATCAGGTCACAATTCCTAACGAACGTCACAACGGGAACGCGTTTCCTACCGCGGATAATACATCGGTTCAGCGTGGTATGTTGACTTTCGCATTTCACAAATTGTCATCTCATTCATATACTAGACGAGAATCATGGAGACTCTTCCGATGGGCTCTGGTCGATGTATCTCACAGAAGCCGAGAAGCAGGACAAGGAGGTGACTGAGACTTGGAAGGGAGATACAGACAGAATCCTTGTATTTGTGAGTCCTGCTCCGCTCCTTCTTGTGCGCGTTCCCCGTATAAACCACATATCGAAGACTGGTCTATTCTCCGCCACTGTCGCTTCCTTCATTATCGAAAGCTATCAGAACCTATCCCCCGATTCCGGCGATACGACCAACGCACTCCTCACTCAGATATCTGGACAACTTTTCAACATCTCCAACGGGATCCCTTTCACGAGCGTTGGGGTCTACGGGTCTGCATGAAGTGCCTGTGGTATTTTGGGAGAGCATACAATCAACTTGGGTCTCCTCAGGTGTTACCATCCTATATCCCGGACACCCTTGCCAGTCCAGAGATCACTCGTCGTGTTCGGGCCGAAGAGGACACCGGCGTCCGTGTCTTAGGACGCTGTTTTGAGGCGTTGGTCGTAAACAAGCTTGCGGCTGGCATCGACTCACGCACAGTACCAGTCACCAAGGCGGGGTTTGCGTGCCTATCAGCTATCCTCGATACCGAAGACGGCTCGGTGGGACTTTTACTTAGACAGCCTGGTGCCATCATAATTGCAAACATGATTTCATTCAAGTTCGGCGAGGTCAGCACATTGGTCGCCAACACGATTCCATCGGATGTGCTAGACCTGGTCCAACAAACACTAGGCATCCTCTCCCAAGTTCTTCCGACTCAAGAGAGCGCTGCACCACAATTAGATCAGCCAAATGCTATGACCAACATTTCTAACGGGGGGGTTGAACGCGTCCTCCTATCCCGTCTCCATGACCTCCTCGAAACGTGCACAGCAGAGGACTCGCATCTCATAAAAGAGGTTCGCACCTGCTATCTACGGATGTGTCTGAAGGGCCTTTGGTATGTTGTACAAGCGGTCAATAAACACGGGAACTCGGTGCCTTTGCTGTTCCACATCTGCATCATTTTTTCCGATCCAGAGATGGCCAGTCGCATGCGTGAGCAAGGTGACCACTCCGTTCGTATGATGGTACGTTGTGTCTGCGCATTGGTCGTAAACGAGCTCGCAACCGACATCCATTCACGCGCAGTTCCGGTCAGCAACGCCGAGCTGACGTGCCTATCGTCTATCCTAGATATCAAGGGCCGTGATGTGGCGTATTTGCTTCACCATCCAGGCGCCGTCCAATTCACAAACATGATTTTCTTCACGATGAGCCATCACCACAATCCCTCCTGGACGCCCACCTCGAGTTCTCGGGATGTAGTCCAACAGACGTTCAGCGTCCTCTCTCAGGCTCCCTCAAACTCAAAGATCCTGCTAGATCCGACGGATACTCTGATGAGTAGTTTTGATGGCGAGTGTAAACCCGTACTCTGGCCCGTGTGTATGATCTAAAGATGTACACCAGGGACCTTGTCTAATCCTCATGAAAGGCGCAAGAGAGTGTTCGATATGCTGAAGAGCCTGTGGCGTTTCGCAAGAGCGTACATTGAACTCGGAAACTCGATATCACTGCCATCTTACTTCTACATCGTTTTCACCTACCCAGTGATCACCCGTCGCATACTCGACGAAGATGACATTACTGTCGATGTGATAAGACGTTGTATTGGGGCCTTGGTCGTAAACAAGCTTGTGACCGACATCAACGCACGCGCCCTTCCTGTCAACGATGAGGAGCTGGCATGCCTATCCTCTATCCTCGGTACTGATGGGCAGGATGTGACACGTTTACTTAGCCATCCAGGTGCCATCCAATTTGTAAATATGATTTTCCTCGTATTTTCCTCGTGAAGAAGGACATCTTCGTCATCCCCTTCAAGGGCGCAACCTCTGGTATCCCAGGTGTGGTCCGACAGACCTTCAGCATCCTTTCTCGGGCTCTTCCAGCTCAACTGAACGAAGAGATGTGGCTAAATCCGACAGATATCTTGATGCACATTTCTAAAGGTCGGTGCGAACTTATACCCTGATCCCGCCTCCATAGTTTAAAGATGCACCTCAGAGACCTCTTTTCCCTATGTGATACACAGGAAGGTGCTGGGCATGTGTCTGAAGAACCTGTGGCATTTCACAAGAGCGTACGTCAAACGTGGGAACTCGATTCCATTGCCTTCCTACATCTGCATCGCTATCACCTACCCAGAGATCACTCGTCGCATACACGAGGAAGGTGACGTCGCCGCCCATGTGTTAAGACGTTGTGTTGAGGCCTTGGTCGTAAACAAGCTTGCGACCGACATGAACGGACGCACCCCCCCTGTCAACGATGCAAAGCTGGTGTGCTTATCGTCTATCCTTGA
The DNA here is from genome assembly GCA_021524915.1 of Lactarius akahatsu. NCBI lineage: Eukaryota > Fungi > Basidiomycota > Agaricomycetes > Russulales > Russulaceae > Lactarius > Lactarius akahatsu. The sequence goes on along the minus strand of JAKELL010000125.1, from coordinate 97,794 downwards.
TTCCGAGCGCCGTGACGTGAGGCTTTGCCTTACCCAGCCTGGCGTCCTCGGACTTGTCAACCTGGCCCCCTTCGTACTAGGCCCTGTCGGCTGCTTGAAAATCGACAATCTGCCGCTCGAGTCGCGTGATATACTCAAACAGACGCTCGGCATCCTCTCTCACGCGCTTCCGGCTCGACTGAACGCTCAACTACAGCAAGCTCAAACGATTGCTCTATTCAACATTTCTGACGACAGGTTCGAACGCACCGTTGTATCCCGCTTCCACGGCTTCCTCAAGATATGCATACCAGGCGCCTCTGAGTCGCATTTCATGGAAGCAATACGCACGAGTTGTCTACGGATGTGTCTGAAGACTCTCTGGCACGCTGGAAAAGCATACCATCATAATTCTGATCCCTTACCGCCCTATTATCCCCTCATGCTTGCCAGTCCAGAGATCATCCACCACTTTCAGACCGAACAGGATCCTGTCGCCCGTCTGACGGGATGCTGCTTTGGGGCCCTGATCGTAAGCAGGCTAGTGGACACCTTCCCGTCACCCATTTTGCTCAGTGGTCACGTCGAAGACGCGGAACTGGCATGCATATCGGCTATCCTTGGTATGGGGCACCATGAAGAGTTACTTTCGCCTCACCAGCTCCGCATCATCAATTTCCAGAAGGTCGTTTCCCTCCTTTCGGGCGAGATCGACATCTTGTTCACCATGGAGGGCACACCGGCAAGTATACTAGGCACAGCTCAAGACACGCTCCACGACCTCGCAAACCGTCTTTTTGATAGTAGGTTCGGATTCAGCGATGTTCCTGGGGACCAGCAGAGATTGCTGCTGGTTATACATAAGCAAGTCGAGAATGCGGTGCGCTCCGACTCGGGTCGTCACAAGGATCAAATGGTGAAGATATTAAAGCGACTGCGGAAGGTGTTGGAGAAACTGCTATCAGCGGTGGGGCCATCACAAGATACGGCGATGCAGGACTGACCTCGATCGTTGGGCTAGAGGATGGGATAATTCGGTCATTCTGAGACTGCGAGAATACGCAGTCAGGAGGCGCTTTGATCAATCTTATTTTAGAAGTCGGTGTGAGAGTCTCTAGTCTCTGTTCCATTTAGTTACCCACAAACCGCCATCATATCCTGCTATGCACTGTACACTAGTTTTACGTCATCTATGGCCCTATGGACCAGTTTTGGCAGCCAGATACGTGCTCACCACACATTAGAGTCCTACAACTAATCAGGTTTCCACAATTCCGTCGTGGGTAGGTACAAGGCAATGTGTGGTACTTAGGAATGTTGCTGCCTTCGTACAGCGAAGCCATCGACCTAGTTTTGTAGACCGTCTCGCCGCACCCGCACCCGCCCCTGTCGCTGCCCGCGGGACAGTTGTGCCCGGGAAGGCTGCTGCCGCCGTTGCCGTGGATGGAGTTCCGGAGTCCGGACTGACGCCGGATGTGCTACCGCTGTGCACGTATCGGCTGTTCACTGATTGCTTGCTACTGGGAGTTGGGCCGGCGCTACAGGCGTCCTAGAGCCTGTGCTCGCAGGGGCGTTAGGAGTGCCAGTGCGGGCTGGGACACGTGGCGCCACGGATGCTAGCCCCAACCCGGTAGTCGTGAGGGTGTATTGGGCGCTGCTCGATTCGATTGAGGGGACTACGCGGGAGAGGTGCAGGACACCACGGTGATCGTCCTACCTTGCTTACATTACATGAGAAAGAAATTCTTCCTACAACTGATAATCCCATTGTCTGGGTAGGGACTTGAATGTGTAGGGGGCCGGTTAGTGTCGTCACTCAGTCCAAACCATATGCCATGGCGTCGCTCCTGAGATCTGAGAGTTTCCAACTTTCCACGTACATAACTGACTGTTGAACGTGTCGAACAAGGGTCACGGCTTGCAGGAGATAATTCCGATCGCGCGCTCAAGGCATTGGGTCAGTTGGAGTCGCGTTTATTCTTTGCCTTAAAATAGCTAGTGCTGTGCTGTATGAGCACTTGCTCGCACAGTGGGCCAGCCAATCGTCGCGCTTTACGGGCCTTACGGGTGAGCCTGATTATTCAGACCGAGCTTGGCGGCAGTGTGGAGCTCACACAGTAAATAAGACGGAACCCTGTATGTGCCCGATGCAGCTAGTTCGCGCGGGGCCCCACAATGTCTGATGTACTCAGGAATGTTGACTTTGCACAGCGAAGCCAGGCATCGACTTTTACAGACCGTCTCGCATCAGCAGCCTTTCCCGCGCCCGCCGTTGCTCGCGCCTCCTGTGAGACAAGTGTGTGCCCGGGCGGGCTGTTGCCTGGAGTGGCGCCACCGCTGCGTGCGCAACTAGAGCCGTTCGCAGCGACGCGGGTGGTCACACGGACTGGGACGCGTGGCAACACGGGTGCTGGTCCCAGCCGGGAGGTCGCGAGGGAGCACTAGGTGCTGCTCGATCCGATCAAGGCGACTGAATGCGCGGGCGATCACAGGGGAGGTGCAGGACACAACAGTGATCGTCCAGCCTGGAGGCGGAGGTATATACAAGGGTACACAAGATGACTTCGGGGCCGAGAGGGAGGGGAAAGGCCACTTGTAAGACTGACCGTGAGGACATAGAACTGCGAATGTCGCTCAGAGCGGTGATGGTGACGGTGGACCTGATCGTCGTTTGTCCGCCGGACCATTTCACTTGTGATCGATGTGATCGTTAATTTCGGTGACTTTTGTGACAAGGTCACATGACCGATCCGGTCTCGTCAGTCGTCGGTGATTTGCTAGGAACAGCGCAGCTTTTAACCATGAGCAACCTCGAGAGTGAGTCTTCGCAGCCTTCTTCACTTCCCCCAGGCTGATCGATCTCCCAAAGAGACCCTGTTCCAGCTCAAAGTAATATTCCCACACCTTTTCATTTCTCGCCGCCCGAACGCTGAACCGAACCCTTCCGCAGTTCACGGCCAAGTCGCTCAGTCGACAAGCAAAGAAGGCGCAGAAGGACGAGAATGCGGAGAAGACACGGCTGAAGAAGGTGTGTATGCGCACCTCCTCCCGGGTTCTCGTTACGACGAACGAACGAGTGATCGATCGGCGTCGCAGGCGCTGCAGCAGGGCAACAACGACGGCGCGCGGATCTACGCCTCCAATGCGATCCGCAAGAAGAGCGAGGCGCTCAACCTCCTCCGCCTCGCCAGCCGCATCGACGCCGTCGCGAGCCGCGTCGAGACGGCCGTGACGATGCGGCAGGTGACGGGGAACATGACGAGCGTCGTCAAGGGCATGGACAAGGCTATGGAGACGATGAACCTCGAGCGCGTGCGTCCCCCCGCCCACAACCCCTTCACACACTCTCACACACACCGGTGTAGATATCACTCGTGATGGACAAGTTCGAGTCGCAGTTCTCCGACCTCGACGTGCAGACGTCGTACATGGAAGACGCGATGGGCTCGACGACGGCCGTGTCGACGCCGCAGGACCAGGTGGACTCGCTGATGCGGCAGATGGCGGAGGAGGCGGACATCGAGCTGCAGCAGGACCTCGCGACGAACCAGGTGCCAGACATCACCCCGCCCGAGCGCGTCTCGGTCGTCGGCGAGGAGGACGGCAACCTCGCGGACCGACTGCGCTCGCTGCGGCCAGCAACTTAGTCGCTCTGCTTGTTGTATACTATGTATACTATTCGAAACGGGCGGATGTAAGAATCATTGATAGAGGATATAACCAAATTAGCATTTCTCTCCAGCTTATTCACGATATAGCAGGCGGGATGGTAAAGAACCCAAATAAAGGAAACATGACCACGGACGGAGAGAAAGCGTACAGTACCAGTATGCAACATGACATAGCTATATTCGTCTCGTGGGCAAGTGGCGTAAGCATGAATGAAGGTCGTAAAGTGAGCAATGTACCGAAACAGGTGGACGATGAAGGCGAGATACCGAAGAAAAAATCAAGGAGAGTGTATGTAGGAGGGCGGAAGAAAACAGTTGCACAATAACGAGGTAACCGAACCGGAGTCGTAAGCTAGCTACCTCATGGCAGGAATACAAGAAAAGCCGATGTAAATGAAGAATAGGAATAAATTGAAATGAGGAAATGATATGCATAAATGCGTGGTGGTGTGGACTCTCTAAAAGCTAGATGATTAGGATATATTAAAGGGGTAGTGAATGACGGGGTCATGGAGAAACAAAGTCCTGTATGCATGGGCAGGGACGAAAAGGAAATCACCACTCGCTTTCGCGAACGATCCGTACCAAGTCGTCCAGCATCTCGCGCTTCTCACGCGTGCCGACGTGGCGCGTTGGAGCCTTATCCAGCAGGCGTTCCACGCGCCCCAGCAAGCCCGACGCGCCCTCGAGCGGAATGATATCCGCATCGAACCTGCGCACATCTAGTCCGTCCGCACAATCAGTGCCCGCGCTCAAGAAAAAGAAGAAAAAAACCGAGGACGAGCTCACATTTTTTGAACGCCTCGAACCCCTCCGCGCCAAGCACCTCCCGGAACCTCCCCGTGACCTCCTTGTCTTTCCGCGAGCGCGACCTCGAACGCGCATAGCCCATCTCGTACTCCGCAAGGCGCTCACGCGTCCGTCGCGCCCCATCGCGCTCCAGCACACGCTGCTCCATCTCGCGCTGCGCCCGCGCCGCGCGCGCGTCGTCCGCCGGACCAAGCTGAGCGGGCAAAGTACCGCCAGGCGTCCACTCGCGCACGCGGATCTTCGACGGCGCCCACGTAAGCCCGAGGCCCAACTCGACCTCGCGCTGTTCCCAGCGGCCCGTGCCCGAGCCAACGCTCTTCCCCGGCGACGCCGGTGCTGGCACCGGCGCAGCAGCAGCAGGCACCTGAGGCGCCTGTACGACGTGTCTCCGCGTGCGCTCGCGATCTCTGTCCCGCTCGCGTTCGCGGATATCGGCCCCTCCGCTGCCGCCGGTACCGGGTCGTCGCTCACCGCTGGCGCTGGCCGTGCTACTCGCGGCGCTTTCGAATGCAAAGGGCGGGTGCACGCCGACGCCGCGCACCCAGTCGATCGTGCGCGCAACGCGACCCCAGCTGCCTGTGCCGCCCGTGACCGCTGCGCCCGTCGTCGTGTTCGTAGCGGCGGTGCCCGCGGTGGACTGCGATGCGGCAGACGCGCCGGGCCGGCCATCAGTTGTTGTCCGCGGGGGCGGGGAGTGCGGCGCGGCGTGCGGGGACGTGGCACCGCGGTGCTGCTGGCTGGGCTGCGGATGTGTGTGCGAACGCGTAGGGTGCGTGTGATTGGGCGAGCGCGCGTGGGTATGACGCGTTGTATTGTGTGAATGTCCGCGGGTGCGCATGTCAAGTGAATTGGAGTGTGCGTGTCCGCGGGCGCGGTGGTTCGCGTGAGTATGTGCGTGTCCGTTGCCGTTGCCATGGCCATGTGAAGCGACCACGCGTCGGTGCCCATTATGACTTGTGCTGCGCCGCACCTCCGCACCTCCGCCGCGCTCGAATTCGAAGCTTGGTAGCTGCGCTCCGCCGGCAGGTTTGGTTGTTGGGACGCTTGGACCTTCGCGCGACGCCGTGCGTGTCCTCATCATTGGCGCTCCTACGACGGGTTTTCTGGATCTAGATGGATGGCGGTCTTGAGAGTGTTCGCGCTGCTTGCCTCTTCCCCGGGTGCTCGAAAAGAGCCCCAACAGCGGGGAGCAGCGGCCGTCACGCTCGGAATCGGAAGATTCCACGCCGGGTGGGTGTATGCGTGGTGGGGTTGAGTGCGGACGGTGCCTCGTATCGGCACGATCTGCGGGAACGGAGGGTCTGCACGGCTGTGGAGCGGCGATATGGGGACGTGACGTCGAAGGAGTCGCCGAAGTTGTGCCTGCGAGTGACGAAGCGAGTCGGCTCAGCAACCGAATCAAATTCAAGTGAGAATGACGGACCATGTTTGAACCAATTTTCTATCTTTGAAACCTTGGATGGACGGTTACGGGGGCTTTGCGGTGGTGACGGAAGCGGGACTCGCTCATTCTTCGGAGTCGTCGGGCGGGACCAAGGCGCCGCGGGCAGGCCGAAAAGCGGCTTGGAACGGCGCTTCTCTTTAGTTGGGGTTCGTTGGGAGGTGGCGGCAGGTCCGGGCACTGGGGGAGGGGGAGGGGGCATACGAGGGTCGTAGGTGATCAACGGCTCATCGACGCCGATACCAGAGTCATTGATTAGAATCGCCTGTACGTTGTGTCGGGAGGTGAGTGTATGCATATTCTTTGGTGTCACAGTTTCACCCGTCGTTGTGGTGTTGTTCGAGAGCGGACGTAACGTCGGGGGGACGGTAGACAGGTGAGAGTCGGAGGTGACGGAGGTCGAGGTTGCGGCTGCGGTGGTGGCATTCGGGAGTTCGGGGCTCCCATTGGAGCCCGAGTCGGACGGACGGGTGTCACTCTTAGAGCGCGAACGCGAGCGTGAGGAGGAGCGTGAAAGGAAGCCATAGAACTTGAGAAGTGAGTAAGTGGGGTGGGAAGGTGGGTGGGAGAACTCACTTTGGCGCGACGGGAGAGAGAGTCCGGGGGAGAGTCAGAGAAGAGAGGAGGCATGTCGTGGGGGTCGAGGTCGACGGGGTGAAGAGGCAGCCCAGAGTGGGGCTCGTTCTCATAGTCTGAGGGCACCGCGCGCGATTCGTGTGTGCTCTGTGGGAGTAAGGATAATGGAGTCAGCGGAAGGCATCGAGAGACCAACACGTTTCGGAGGGCTCGACAAGAAGACTTTAGAATGAACGAACTCACGGCAGTTCCGCCTGTGCGAGTCGACTTGGAGGAGACTGAGCTGGACGACCTGACGAGACGTGCAAACTGCGAACGGGCGTGCGTACAACACGTGTTAGGCACAGAAGGAAAGGGCGAGGCGGACACGGGACTGGGCACACGTACATCGTGTGATAGTCTGAATTTGGCAGATTCGAGCACTGGAATTCCGAAGGAGAGTCGTGGTTCTGGCGGCTTTGGAGGTAATGCGAGGTCTGCCTCACTCGGAACGGCGGTGGAAGGACCACTTGAGGGTGCGAGCGAGGAAGTTGAACGAACGAGTGCATCCGAGGGTGTCATTGTCACCGAAACGAGGTTCCAATCGATGAAATGTGCTTCATTCAGAGATATTTTCTACGACGTCGTTCGCTCCATTCTGGCAAACTCTCCCCCGTTGCCACCTTCGTCACACAATCTCAGTCACAGTCACAATCCGCACCGCCACCTCGTGGCCACAAGTCACAGTTCCACTTGAACTCTATCTCCCCCGCGGTAGGTCATCCACTCATCCCTCCGCCGGTATCGATGGCGGGGGTGGCACTGCTCCGGTAACGTAGGATCCAGACTCGCTGGCACTTGTACGGGACAGCGCCACTCCCAATTCGCGCGATTTCTTCGTTCGTAACAACACTTAGGGCACAATGCCGTGTTGCCCTTTTGTCGCTTCGCTCCTCGGGAACGAGGCACTTTTCGAAACACGAACAAACGTACGATAATCAATCCGCTCCAAAAGGAACCTCTCGCACTCTGATGTCCCACCCTCCAAACTCCACTCTGACCTCACGGTGTCCAATCAGATCTCCCTCTCGCTTGCGCCTGACTAGCATAAACTTTATCGTTAAAAAATGAGCTCCGAGACTACCGCTGAAAGTTTTTGCTGCTCCTCTACATATCGGCTGTTGCGATAGCTGGTATAGCCCGACCTCGTTATATCAATGACCGGCTTTGACGTCTTCTAAAATGAGCAAGACGTTCTCTCCTGTGTCATCTCCGTCCGCAATGATCCATCATTGAAACCCTTGACGTTCTGCCTGCTTTTCATCGATATCGGATCACAAATTCTCCGTCACTTTCTCGACTTGGCTCATCGGCTCCAGTAATTGGTGGAGTTCCATCGCTTTCAGACCTGTAATGACGGGAGCCGTCGAGGGTGACTCCTGCTTTCATTAGCTACGGTCATCAATAGACGCCGTCATTCCCCCTTTTAGAATTGCCTTGTTACTTGAACCTCGTGACTTTTTCGCTCGGCAAACGCCATGAATACGTCTTTCGAAGAGTCCAAGGAAGCATCCCCTTTCAATGAGAAAGAGAATCCATGCGTATAGGGCAAGCACATCTACTATCGTAGTGTAGGGAACGGAGGTTCTTTCGATGCAGTTACCATTTTCTACCTTCGCCCCAAATGGGGCCATCTCGGGGCGGGCATTGGAGGTTTCATCGTCGTGCGTTACCTAAAACCACATTATGGAGACGTCGTCCCGAGCATACCATTTTATTACGCAGTTATACTGTAACCCCATCGGAGGTGTCATGCCCTGACATATTGTCTAAAAAAGCTTCATGTTCGATGCGTAACTCAAGGACGGCGATCAGTGACGTCCAAAAGGCAACAAAGGGATTGGTGTCGCGTTTTTCTCGTCACGTGAGTCGGCTCAGCATCGTCACACGGTAAATCTTGCCTGATCAGATCTTTCCTTTTCTCACAGGTGCCACCGAGGTGCCCCTTGGCCTTAGAAGTCTAGTCATTGTCTTTCGACTGGCAGTACATCTACGTAGCTCGGAACCCCTTCTCAGGTTGAACAACTACAATAGCATGCCATCCGGTCGGGTGAATTCCTCTGCACGTGTCCACCACAAGGTCTCAGAAGTGCCTGCCCCCTGAAGGCTATCCTGTGCTTGATCCGATGAATTGACACCTTTCTCAAGAAGTGTTCCATGAGAACCTGCGATGACTGGGGTCGATCCGAAGTTATGTGCATAGTAAGGTCTCCAGTACATGCGTCGCCTACTTTACTGACATCCGACATGCTCCGACTTGCGGTGATTTCGCCGAGGCGTGAGCCACCTATCCACGCGACCTGGATTTACAAGGTGGACGTGTGCGACGTCCACTCGCTATTCTATGAGCCTATGAGCCATGTGCAGATTCTTGATATGAGCTAATAGTTGTTTTACCCCTTCTCCTTGCCGATCATTCAGGTTCCGCGCCAGCGGTCTGCCTATTGCTCCAAATTTACACCTGAAACCGCCTCTCTTGGAAACCGCTTTTTCACTGCGGTACAACAGGACTCGATATCCTCCGATTGGGTGCTCAGCAGGGGCCATCGCAGCTCTCTACCTACGGTCCCACGCACCAAATGTCATGCACGAGGAACTCGTCATCGCCATTCCGAGACGTAAGAGACTTCAGATGTACCAAATGCGAACGTCCCCGCCACCGGTAGCAGTGTTTCACCCCTGGAAAATGAATTGACGCCGAACGGACGGTTGAACGGCGTCCTGATCTTTCCTTCGTAGCGTTTGTACAATTTTACTTCACCCGAATAATGTAATGTGAGAACATACTTCACAGGTATCACGGCTGGTTGGTACTGACATAATCATGTGGCGCCACGTGTTGTAAAGTTTCAGAGAAGCTGGACGGTCGAACCGCATTTATGTATTCCTGGCCGGCCCCCAAACTGTGCAATGGGTGAGTCGGCATTGTGGTACACTCTTGTCTTTGTATTTTATGTACGCCTGGCGGGGGCGTAACCTCATGAAATCTCCAACATGTATAGGCTGCGTATCCCCTGTCGCCGTGTTGCGCGCGGGCGCCGGGGGTGGCTGCCACGTTGTGGCTATTCGGGGCTGCTAAGTCGAACATTAGGCGAAGCGTACGGGAAAAACGAGCGAGAGCACCTGCTGGGCTAAGGGCCAGGGAAGCCGGCGTGTCCGACTGAACGGGACATGATCAGGGAGAAAGTGTCTGGCGGCCCGGGATATGTGGCAAATCTGCTTGAGCTGCGTAGCTTCCGCGAGCGCAACTTCGCTTTGTGTTATAATCGGTGTGAGGCCGTCAAAGCTACGTCGTGATTGTGAGAGGAGGGAAGGCCGTGACTCGATCGCCGGAAGGGTCCGATGAAGTCTTTCTCCGGGAAAAATGAATTAAAAATTCCCATTGGCAAGATGAGCGACGAGAGAATGCAGGAAACAAACACCAGTCTCTAGATTCACACCAGAGGTGTCCCAGTTGTTGGAGTCATCAGGCTTGTGGATCATCGCGTGCCTCAGAGTCAACCGGACCCACACCAGTAGTCGAAGTATCGGGCCACAGGGAAAGGTTGGGCTATGGGAGCAGTCACTTCGCAAGCACGGGTAATGAGACCAGTGTGTGTTCCAGTCGTCGATGAACCCGATATTCCACGGGTGATAGCTTGGGTGATAGCAAACCAAAGCTTGATTGTGTAAACTATACAAGTCGAAAACAACCGACGTGACGTATCTCGCTACGACTTCCCATGCGCCCAACTGGGCCTGACGGTCCCGACAAGTCGACAAAGAGCTCTTCTAAAGGGCGACGTATTATATCACATATGCAGAAGGGAGACTCGAAGCAGGAAATCTAGTCAACATTCTACCAGTACGTTTCAGTATCATTATGCTGACTCGGAGTTACACTTCTGCACCGGATGGGGCACGCTGATGGAATCGAAAACAAAGTGTCATTGTCCACAAGCGGTGAATTTCGGGGTTTACGACGAAGGGCCGTCAACAAGCATGGTATCAATGGATTCCGGCTGCTCCTTCGGTAACAAAGTCACCCAACGTGTGCTTCCGACTTCGGGGGCCTCCTTGCCGAAGTATCGCTCTGTTTCGAAGTTCCACTGATCATTGGCTCGCACCCAGTTCCCGATTCCATCCACATACCGAGCCAGCTCCGTGTCCACTGGCTCACCAAACTTAGGGATCTTGTTCTCGTACAGGTCCATGAACTTTGCCTCTAGCTCCTTGTGGCGGTCGTCGACCCAGTTCATGGCACCTTGGATATCCGTCTTGTGTTGGTGCATAATGATGGTGACGATGTTGTGGCCGTCATCGCCTCGTGCCTGCTCCACATTGTATGAAGCAATATCCTATGGCCAGCGCTCAACTGATCAGCCTTAGAAAGCGGCAGGAGCTTGCAGAACTCACATTGTCAAGTATGATCATGTCAACGGCTAACATAGACATTTCTTCGATGACAGGATGGTGAACTGCCTCTTGAGGCAGATTCATATCTAACTCGATGAGAGCGAAAGCTGGCCTGGCGCCGATCGTGTCTCTCCTGAGCTCAAAGTACTCCTCGACGCTCCGGATGCGCTTGTGACGCAGGTCCGCGGCTTTCTGGATCACAGCCTGAGCGCAAGCGCTGCTTGCCTTGATGAGCCGTTTCAGTGACTGGTGGCTGACCGTCTTGATTGTGAGCTCCCAAGTCCTTGCATCTAGCGTCAACTCATGGCCCCATGCTGCTATCGCCATTGTGACTCACTGTCTGGCGAGCTCCACGCCAACCCATTCGCCTTCAGGACGTGGAGTGTATGGGTTAAGCAGAATGCCCATCGCGGCCTTGGTCATAACCTGGATCTTGTCCTCGTACGACAAACTGGAAAGCTCGTCAAAGACGATGGCCAAGCTCATAATTCTGCAACATGTGCGTTGACGGGCTGTGAACCAAGAGTGAACTGAGCGTGGCAGGTGCTCTGGCTCGGGCACTTACCCTTGTCGTGCGACGGATACCCGAGAGACGCGAGAAGGTCTGTCCGTACTTGGTGAGTATGTGGACTTGAGAAACATAGCTGCTCGTACTAATATCGCAAAGGTCGTAAGCCTCCTGGGCTTTCGGACTCAATATTCCGGAGCTTTTTATCCACGCCGCAGTTTCTGCTTGGACCTCATTGTGGTGCGGATTGATACGACGGGGCCATTTCCAATTCTCTAAGGTTTTTGGGATGTAGTACCTCTCAGGCATGGTAGTATCTCCGGTATGAATGTGACGACTTGCGGCGAGTATGTATAGGAGATGGGGGAGGGGGAAAATGGGATGAGAAACCTGTTCGGTGTGTCCTGGAACCTTACTTTATCTCTGATGCATAGGTACCCTGTAGCTCTGCGACCGCCAATCCGAGGAGGTTATGATGTTCGATACTTGAAGTCGCTGCGGACGCGAAGACGGATCCGCCATACCAAGAATGTGGCGATTAATTAAATAGCAAATCATACCTGTAAATTGACGTGTGGCGTGCCTTTTTCACAACAAACCCACGCGTCTGCACGTTCAAGTTCTATCCTTCCAAATGCATGATAAAGCACGATAATCCCTACACCACGTGGCTACTACTCCAGTAGGTAGGTTAAGGAGCTTCTGCTGTACAAACTTGAATGCCCTCACGACAACCGGTCTGGGATATAAACAGGTCTAAAAAACAAGGACAAGCGCGCTTGCCAGGGCCACGGCTGCATAGGAATTATAGAAGAACCTATTCCATCCCGAGCTATTTCTGATGTTTCGTGCCTTCGTGATAGCTACAGCGCCAGAGATCCCACCTCCTCGCTTGAGTAAATGTAACTAACTACATCAAGAAAAACATGGAATACTACGATTGGCGATAATTAATGTTGAGGCTACAGTCTACTAGTATATTATTATAGACTCGGAGCACTTGACACTTGATATAGCTTGATAAAGCAAGTCATTACCAAGGTCATTAAGTTACTGTAATTTTAATTCTCGCCAAATATGGTTATTACAGCGAGTTGCATAACACCTGGCCCCTGACGACCACCTTACACATACAGGCGGGGTTTTAACAGGACCATGCCGAATTTCTTTCCCACCAAAATTAATCGTAGTAATTAATAAAAGAATTTTTTATATATTCTACTTATCGGTTTTTTAAGTGAAAAAACTGACATTCGATGTAGTGGGGCAGATGATGATAAGTGATCTGGTCCTTCCGATTTTTCAGGATCGTCACGCTGACGCAAGCTGTAGCGCCCTCAGCCAGGGAGCTGAGTTTACTATACAGTGTCGGGTTCATCGGATGAGCGATCGGCTCACGCTTGTTGTGTCGGCCTCGGGATCGGCGACGCGGAAGTGGTCGACAAAAACTTGGGCAAAAGCTAGCAGGGAAGAGGGCGATGTGAGGGAACGTAGGCTGATATTAACTGTCTACTTAGCTATGTCGCCCAAGTCCTGTCCGAGTCTCAATATACTTGCGTGAGAGGCCAAGGTCACCAGCGACGCACGGCTCTTCAAGGCCAGGGAGTAGTGGCGATCGACGGAAGGTGAAAGCGAGCTGCGATGCAGCTCATTGTCGAAATCTTGTGCCAAGTAACGGTGATACCCTAAACTGTCCCTGAACGCTAGGAAACGGTCTACGGCGCGCACAGGATTTGGGAGGTGTGAAGTGTCGCGAGGTATCGCGCAGGCCTCCGCGGGGCACCAGCTGTTGTATATGGGTCCGCGGCGATCGTGGACGCGTCGGTGTCGAAGGGCTAAGGCCGCGCGTAAGTGCGGCGACGTCGGGAGAGGAAACGGTGTCGGTTGGTTGCAAGTGGTCGGAAACGGTCGCGCACGCTTCGGCACGGCGCGAAATTTCGTACAGATGGCCGCAGTGGTCGGGAACGTGTCGGGTTCGAGTCGCTAAGGCCGCACGGGAGTGCGGCGTGCTAGGGAACGCAAGGGATAAGCTTCACTGAGCTCAAAAGTCCGAGGGGAGAAGTCTACTATTAGAAATCTAAAGTGTAGGTTGTAAATACATGGCCTATAAGGAGAGTAGGCTGAGAATGGGGGTGAATTAGATCGACAGGGGAAAGGGGGAAGCTAAAACGCGAAGGGAAACGGCCGGAGTAAGAAGAAAGCCAAGCGCTCACAGAGCGCGGGAAAGCGCGGGAACGAAGCGCTTAGAAAGCACGCAGAAGGTGCGGGAGAAAGCGGGAAAGTGCAAGAGAGCGCGAGTGAGTGCGGGAGCGTATAGTACTGTTAGAAACTGCGAAAATCATAAATCCACCGGCCAGGGAGAGCACTGGCGTATCAACGGGCCGCGTGGATGTGCGTGCGTGGATTAGTACTCGGGGAGATAGGGAATGTCAGGGTCATTAGGCATGTGGTGACGAACAGAAAGACGAGTGTTGAACGTTGAGTGACGAGTTGGTGTAAGACGTGACACGTGACGGAGCATGACAGCGACACGGCCCCAAGACACTAGTACTGTTGGTATTCAGTAGAGTAGGAGGTTTAAAACACAGGAGGAGCCAATAGCTACGGGCCTAGGTCGGCAGGGAGAGAAAGTAAGAGATTGTGCTTGGAGAGAGAGGGAGGGGAAAGAGCCGCTTTGAGCTGTGCACTTGGCTGTATATGTGCAAAGAGGCCTCCGGTGATGATCGCAAGTGAGGGCTGGAGAGAAATGCGAGGAGATCTTGGAGGAGATGGTGGTTAGCGGGCTCACTGGTGGTTTTCCCGGGAAACCTGCAACTGAGGCCAGTGGCAAATGCTTGCTAGCTGCTCATGCAAGCACTCAATGGGGGTTTGTGATAATGATTCAGCCAGTTTTGCGGTTGTGCGTGGTTGGTTTGCAGCTTGGTTTGCAGCGTAAGGAGTGGAGTGGAGCCTGAGGGCACACTGAGTCGGAGATCGCAGAACAAGTGGCAGAGTGCCGAGCGTAGCAACGCAGATAACTATTCCATAACACTATTTCTTCGAGATACCTATTCCATAACCCCAATTCTTTATGATAGCCCTATTTCTTGAGAATTTTCCCACCTACTTAACTATGAACCCCGCTCTTGAGTTTTGAATGTCCGTATGTCTGCTAAAAAAGGCAGGGGCCAAGTGTTTTGCAACTCGCTGTATTTCAAATTATTTTCAAGTTATAGGCGTAGCATTACAGTACTCTCCATGGGCAGTTGGGTGACGAGGTGGCAAAAGTGCTGTGTACGGCCGTCAGATGCCCCAAGTGCATGTCTGTATACAACCCTGAGTCCCACCTGTTGGCCATAGCCTACTTTCTCCCGTGTATCCCTCTACCCTGTGGTTTTCCTAGTTTGATTCGGAGCCTACATCTCTTCGCATTCAAGTTCGCGTCACTGCCAGTGTCATCTGCTCTCGTCGTGGTATCAAATTCATTGTTCATCTGCCCATAGTACTTGGGCTCACTTCTGTTTCCAGCGTGACAGCTTCGCTGTCAACTAGAGGGTCTTCTGCTGCGCGAACGAGGAACTACGTCGCCACTCGAGTCGCTGGGAGGTTGTCTGTCTTGACTAGCTTGACTACCGGGAAAAAACCCGCGTTTCTACCTGTGAATGCGATGCGTGTAGAAGAAAAGTCCTTCTGCGCATTCTGCGTGTATCTCGTCTTTGCTGATCAAATAACGTTCTGACTGGTCGAAGGCGAGAACGACGAATGCATATCGCAGCCCGTGCCATCTGTCTTCAATATTCCCTGTATTCAAGTTGATAAACTGAGCGAGTCGCACTCCAGCTATTAGCATGTCGAGCCACGGACACGTGAGAAGCCCACTCACATTATTCGATCTTTTGACAATGTTACTACTAGTACGGAACCTCGGTAAGAGCATATCTGCCTCTCCAGTCATCTGCGTTAAATTGGGTGTCCTAACTTAGCTCCAGGAGCTCCATCATTCACATTGAGCACCGTAGCTTGTACAATTAGAATGCCGCAATTAAGTGGACAGGCTGAACGCGCATTTGGATACGATGATAATGTCTGTGTGACTGGTCACTCTCTAATTGAGATGCTGGTCAGCAGTGGCGGTTGGTGCACTGCAAACCAGTCCAGAATCTTTCCCTCCCACTCATCATAACGGAGTCCGGGGGTCTTCGAAAACTGGAATCACCGAAGAACCCAGCAGAGCGCCATGCGCATCTCCATCAACGCAAGGTCGATCCAAAGTTATGGGCATAGCAAGGTCTCCAATCCAATCGGGTACATGCGTCACCTAAGTTACTTTACTGACATTCGGCTTGGGCCAGCTCTGACTTGCTGTGATTTTCGCCAAGGCGGTGTCACTTATCCACGCGACCCAGATTTACAAGGTGGACACGTGCGACGTCCACTCGCTCTTTTATGGGTCAGTGTGCAGAGTCTTCATACTCTGAGCTAATAGTTGTTATTATTTCACCCTTCTCCGTGCCGATCATTCAGGTTTCGTGCCAGCGGTCTGCCCATTACTCCAAATTTACACCTGAAACCGCCTCTCTTGGAACCGCTTCTTCACTTCCCTACGGCAATGACTCGATGTCCTCTGATTGAATGTCCAGCAGGGACTCTTGCAGCTCTCTACCTACGGACCTGAGTGTGCCAGGCGACAGTCCTGCGCACCAAATGCCGTACGCGGCGCAGTCGTCGTCTCTCCATTCTGAGACGTAAGAGAGACCTCAGATGTCCTGTACCAATTCGAGCGCGGAGTCCTATCCTCGCCACCAGTAGCGGTTTTTCACCCCTTAAAGACGAGCCGACGGCGAGCGGGCCCTAGGGTTGAGCGGCATGTCCTTTCCCTAGTAGCGTTTATTCTTCACCCGTGAGAACATACTTCCCTTGAAACATAGGTACCACGGCTGGTTGGCAATGACGTACTGGCACCATGTGTGGTAAAATTTCAGAGAAGCCGGACAGTGGCCTGGTCGAACTGCATTCATGTACTCCTGACTGGTCCCCAAACTACGCGATGTGTGAGCCTGCACCGTGGTACGCACTTGTTTTGTCTGTTATGTTTGCCCTGCGGGATCATAATATCTCGAAATCTCCAACATATGTAGGCTGTGTATCCCTTGTTGCCATGTTGCGCGCCGGGGCCGGGTGTGACTGCCACGTTGCGGCCATTCGGGGCTGCTGGGTAGAACTTTACGGGGAAGCGTACAGAGAAAACAAGCGAGAGCACCTGGTGGGTTGAAAGGCATGGAAGCCGGCGAGTCCAACTGAACAGGACATAATACGTAGAAAACAAGCACCAGCCTCGAGATTGGAGTCGTTTGGTTTGTGGATCATCGCGTGCCTCAGAACCAACTGGACTAGCACCAGTAGTCGAAGTAATGGGCCCCACAAGGAAAGGCTGAGCTATGGGAGCAGTCCAAATTAACTTGAATTCGCAAGCACGGGTAGTAATGCATCGCCGCATAGAGGCACTATGAGAGCTGTGTGTGTTCGATGAACCAAACGTCCGGGCATAGGCTCAGGTGCGGGAGGGCTTGGAAAAGATGGGACATCCCCAATAGCAGGGAGGTAATCTCAGGCTGTTACGGTGCCAAACCAAAATTTGATTATGTAAACTATATAAGTCGAAAATAAATAAACGCAAATTACTGTATACGGACTTCCCACATGGACGCGGCAAGTCGACAGAAAGGGCGGGGTATTATAAGACATAGGCAGAAGGGACTCCCGAAGCAGAAACCTTGTCAACGTTCTATACTCTTGCGTAATGCTAACTCCGAATCGGAGTTATATGGGATTCTGCACCGCAAGGCGCACGTTGACGGAATTGAAAAACAACTGTGAAACGGTCGTTGTCCACAATAGCGAGGTTTACGACGAAGGGCCGTCGACAAGCATGGTATCGATAGATTCCAGCTGCTCCTTCGGTAACAAGGTCACCCATCGTGTTCTTCCAACTTCATGAACCTCCTTGCCGAAGTACCGCTCTGTTTCGAAGCTCCACTGGTCATTGGCTCGCACCGAGTTCCCGATTCCATCCACATACCGAGCCAGCTCCGTGTCCACTGGCTCACCAAACTTAGGGATCTTGTTCTCGTACAGGTCCATGAACTTTGCCTCTAGCTCCTTGTGACGGTCGTCGACCCAGTCCATGGCACCTTGGATATCCGTCTTGTGTTGGTGCATAACGACGGTGACAATGTTGTGGCCATCCTCGCCTCGTGCCTGCTCCACATTGTATGAAGCAATATCCTATGGTCAGCGCTCAACTGATCAGCCTTAGAAAGCAGCAGAAGCTTGCAGAACTCACATTGCCAAGTATGATCATGTCAATAGCTAATATAGTCATTTCTTCGATGACAGGATGGTGAACTGCCTCTTTAGGTAGATTCATATCTAGCTCGACGAGAGCCAAAGCTGGCCTGGCGGCGATTGAGTCTCTCCTGAGCTCAAAATACTCCTCGACGCTCCGGATGTGCTTGTGACGCCGGTCCGCAGCTTTCTGGATCACAGCTTGAACGCAAGCGCTGCCTGTCTTGATGAGCCGTTTCAGTGACTGGTGGCTGGCTGCCTTGATTGTGAGCTCCCAAGTCCTTGCATCTAGCGTCAACTCATGGCCCCATGCTGCTATCGCCATTGTGACTCACTGTCTGGCGAGCTCCACGCCAACCCATTCGCCTTCAGGACGTGGAGTGTATGGGTTAAGCAGAATGCCCATCGCGGCCTTGGTCATAACCTGGGCCTCGTCCTCGTGCGACAGACTGGAATGCTCGTCATAGACGACGGTCAAGCTCATAATTCTGCAACAAGTCCGTAGACGGTCTATGAACCAAGAGTGAACTGAGCGTGGCAGGTGCTCTGGCTCGGACGCTTACCCTTGTCGTGCAATGGATACGCGAGAGATGCCAAGAGGTCTAGCCGTACTTGGTGAGTATGTGGACTTGAGAAACATAGCTGCTCGTACTAATATCACAACGGTCGTAGGCCTCCTGAGCCTTCGGACTCAATACTCCGGAGCTTTTTATCCACGCCGCAGTCTCCGCTTGAACCTCATTGTGGTGCGGATTGATACGACGAGGCCATTTCCAATTCTCTAAGGTTTTTGGGATGTAATACCTCTCAGGCATGGTAGTATCTCCGGTATGAATGTGACGACTTGCGGCGAGTATCTGTAGGAGATGGGGGAGGGGGAAAATGAGATGAGGACCTGTTCGGTGTGTCCTCAGGCTGGAACCTTACTTTATCTCTGGAGCATAGGTACCCTGTAGCTCGGCGACCGCCAATCCGAGGAGGTTATGATGTTCGATACTTGAAGTCGCTGCGGACGCGAAGACGGATCCGCCATACCAAGAATGTGGCGATTAATTAAATAGCAAATCATGCCCGTAAATTGACGTGTGGCGTGCCTTTTCCAACAAACCCACGCGTCTGCACGTTCAAGTTCTATCGCATGATAAAGCACGATAGTCCCTACACCACGTGGCTACTACTCCAGTAGGTAGGTTAAGGAGCTTCTGCTGTACAAACTTGAATGCCCTCACGACAACCGGTCTGGGATATAAATGGGTTTTAAAAACAAGGACAAGCGTGCTTGCCAGGGCCACGGCTCCATAGGAATTATAGAAGAACCACCCCAAGAACCACCCCGAGCTATTTCTGATGTTTCGTGCCCTCGTGATAGGTACCGTGACAGGCCCGGCCATCAGAGATCCCCTCTTCTCGCTTGGGTAAATGTTAACTAACTACATCAGGAGAACCTGGAAAACTACGATTGGCAATAATTGACCGTCTACCGTCTACTAGTAGTAAGTTATGAGCACTTGACACTTGATAAAGCAAGTTATTACTATAATTTTAATTCTCGCCAAATACTCATTAATTAAGCACTCATTCATGGCTCTTTGTCTCGTCTTTGCTGATCCAATAACCGTTCCGACTGGTCGAAAGTGAGAACGACGGATGCTCCCATGTCATCCATCTTTAACCTTCCCTACGTTCAACGTGATAAACCGAGCGAGTCGCACTCCAGTTATTAGCATGCCGAACTGCGTTCACCGTGACGTGAGAAGCCCACTTCCATTATTTGACCTTCTGACAATGTTACTACTTGTAAGGAACCTCGGTCACTGGCAGAGCGTTGTAGCGAGTAATGGATTTCGACCCGAGGGGAACCGTAGATAGAAGTGATAGAGAAGAGAATAGTAAATACGGAGATGCAGACGCAGACGCAGACGGAAGCACGGACACGGACACGGACGTCGTCTAACGTAGAAGCAAAGACATAAGTGCTTATTTTCAGTAATCAACCATACACTATATACGTGTGCTTAGAAATCGATTAGTAACAAGTAATGTATCGTTCCGAGCCCAGCGAAGGACGTAGTCCTTACAGTATCTGCCTCTCCAGACATTGGCATCTGCGTTAAATTGGGTGTCCTCGCTTGTGACTGGCTCCAGGGGCTATCATTCACACTGAGCACCGTAACTTGTACAGTCAGAACGCCGCAATCAAGTGCGCAGGATGAACGCGCATTTAGATACAGTCTGTTGCCATGTTGCGGGCGCCACGTTGTGGCTATTCGGGGCTGCCCAGTCGAACTCAAGGACGAAGAATAGGGGGAAAAACAAGTGATTCGGAGGACACCCACTAGGCTGAGGCCAGGGAAGTCCAAGTCAACTTCAACCGGGCTAAGGAACCTTGTGTTCATACGAGGTAGCTGTGCAGTACGTGAAACCGGCGCGTCCAATTTTTGACGATACTAGGCAGAAAGCGTCTGGTGGCCCAGGAACGGCAAGTCCGCTTGAGCTGCGTAACTTCCGCGAGCGCACCTTCGCTTTGTGTTATAATCGGCGCGAGGTTGTCAAAGCTACGTTGTAATTGTGGTAGGAGGGAAGGTTTTAAGTTCGTGACTCGATCGCCGGAAGGGTCCGAGGAAGTCTCTCTCCAGGAAAATGAATTAAAATTTCCCACTGGCAAGATGAGCGACGAGAGAACGTAGGAAACAAGCACCAGTCTCTAGATTCGCACCAGAGGCCCGGGAGTCCCAGCTGTTGGAGTCATCTGGCTTGGATCATCGTGTGCCTCTCCTCAGAATCAACCGGACTAGCACCAGCACTGGCAGTCGAAGTACTACTGGGTTCCCACAGGCAGAGGCTGAGCTGGAATTGGCGCCAGCTGTGGGGGTAGTCAAATCGCAAGTAGAGGAGAGGCATGACAACTCTGTGTGTTCCAGTTGCAGGGGGAGGAGGAACCCGACGTTCAGGCCGTTATTCAGGCACTGACACATGCTCGTGTGCGGACGGCCTAGAAGACACGCCGGTAGTCTTTGAGTGAACGAACGAGGCGGCACGTGCTCGTTTCTCCTCTTCATGCTGCCGCCATCTGTCCACCCCAGCTCTCGACTCGTTCAAGGAACCAGCACACACTTTATTTTACCCACCCGCCACGCCCAGTAATTGCCAGGATCAATGATGAAGCTCCATGTTTTCCGGCCTTCATCAGCTCGCTCCGGGATCCCACCTGCCTGTCGCGACCTCACCTCGGAAATGCAAACGTCGATCGAGAAGGACTTCGTGCTTCCACCCTTTCTCTATGCAGTCCGCCAGCCTAGATAGTTTTCTCGCCACTTACCATGCACAAGAGCTAGTACACTTCCCTGCACCATCCGCCAGTCCCCTTTCCTCCTGGCGCCGTACTGAACCTAGACCGGAGAGAAAGACAGTGACTTGCAAAGAAAGTAGTTTGATAGTGTGACTAACAGGGCGAGAAATAAACGCAGCGTGAATTATTTACGGACTGCCCACCGTGACTGGGCCAAATGGGCTTGACAAGCCCCACAAGTCCCCGAAAGCTCTTCTAAAGGGCGGGGTGTTGTGACATAGGCAGAAGGGACACCCGAGGTGGAAATCTAATCAGCAATCTCATAGTGCGTTCAGTATAATGCTAAGTTACATGTGATTATGCACCGTAATGCACACGCTGATGGAATCGAAAAGTAATGTACAATAGAGTCATAACCTGGACCTCGTCCTCGTGCGACGCATTGGGAAACTCCCACACCTGTTTCCCTTTCGACACTTGCACCATGTTACTTTTGCTCCGGCGCACTCCATCAGCCATTTGTACTCACAGCCGGAGATTTCGAGTCAACTCGTGGTCTCTGCCAGTGCTTTCCTTGGCCACCCTTCGCCCCTGTGCCAACGCCCTATTTCCATATCCTCATATCCTCTCAATCCAACATTCTGCTGTCTCGTCGTTTTCTCTCTGTCTCGTCGTCTTTCTCTTCGTGTTGTCGCCGCTCTATCTCGACCCCGGACACCAGTGCGATGCCACCCAAAGGCCTTGCCAGTGTCTCGGAAACCTTCCCAGAGCTCGTATCGCCCATCCTAGCGTCAATCACCATGAATTCCTTTCATCATGTCAACCTATCCTGTTTCACATCACCACTCGTCTCTCGCCAACCCACCCCTCTATTCCTCTAACTACCCCCTTCCCTTTCACTATACTCTCAACTTAGTTTTCTGAACGCATCGTATACGGCTCGCATGTATATAAGCTGACGTTCTTGACTCGGAAATGGCACCATCTATTCACCTCTTAACCCTACTGTCTACCTCTAAGACATTTAGCCCGCACACTCGTGCTGCACCAGCGAAGGAGCCTGTATCCGAAGCCAAGTTCGCCAACCGAGCCGCTGACCTCGGGCCCACCTTCGTTATCCTAGCTGCTGCTTGGATCTCGCTTTCGTTGTTGGCGTCTTCATCAAGTCTTGTCATTCCCACCTGCGGGGATGCGCAGCCTGTCCTTGAGTCCATTTGTCACGTCTTCTCTGATTGAATAATCGTTCAGACTCGTAGAAAGCGAGAACGATGAATGCATATGGCCGCGGCCCAGGTCATCTCAGGCTGTCTTGCACCTCCCCTGCATTCAAGTTGACAAACTGAGCGAGTCGCGTTCCAGTTGTTAGCACGCCGAACCACAGACATATGAGAAGCCCACCTTCTTTATTAATTGACCTCTTGACAATGTTACTACTGAAAGGAACCCCGGTCAGTACATATCTGCCTCTCCAAACATCTGCGTTAAATCGGGTGTCCTAGCTCCAGGAGCTCCATCATTCATATTGGGCACCGTAGCTTGTACAGTTAGAATGCCGCAATTAAGTGTACAGGCTGAACGCGCATTCAGATACTATGATAATGTCTGTGTGATTAGTCACTCTCTAATGGAGATGCTGACCAACAGTGGGGGCTGGTACACCGCAAACCAGTCCAGAATCTTTCCCTCCCACTCCTCGTAACGGAACCTGGGCGCCTTCGAAAACTGGAATCGCCGAAGAACCCAGCAGAGCGCCATGCGCATCTCCATCAACGCAAGGTTCTTCCCTGCACAGTTCGCAGGTCCATGTGAGAAAGGGAGGAACGCAGCTGGGTTGTGCTCCCCCGCAGGTGCACCGACGCTGAACCATCGTTCTGGCAAGAATGTGTCAGGTGTGTGAAAATTTCGCGGGTCCCGCTGAATACTGTAGGTGTGAAGGACTACTTGCGTTCCCTCTGGGACGACCCTGCAAAGTGAATACTATTGTTAGAAACCACCAGATCTACGGAGCGTTCTGTATACCATTTGCCAAGCACCTTTTCGCCAGCACCTTTGTCCACCGACCGTGGCGACCCGCTTGGAATAGGGGGTAGGAGACGAAGGCTCTCGTTGCTGTTCGGGGTGCCGAAATCAGTTCTTCCGGGCTCTTGCCTGTTGTTCAGTCACTCACATGCAACCATTTAGCCATTCCATCTGGCTTAATTTTGTCACGTCTAGAGGCTCTTCTCCAGTCGGGAAAGCGGCGTCGACTTCCGCCTGCAGACGGTCGTATGCTGTTGGGTTGCACAAGAGGTAATAGAGAGTGGCCGTGAGGGCACCGCTAGTTGTGTCTGAACCAGCGACAATCGCTAACGCCCCATCTTTCGCAACATCATCAAGAGGAGGACGCTCGTCTTCAGGCATCGCTTCGCCACTCTATAATCGGCTTCTTCAGGCCAGGGTGTTGCAGAAAACCGGGCAGGAGCACGTACCAGGTGATAGAATAAGTCTTTCCTCTTAGCGCCCATCTGCAATCGCTTGACGACCCTGTCTCTGGCGAATGCGTGGATGCGCCGAATTGAACCCTTCCGTCCTACAATTGCGAGGAGGGGGGGTAAGACATATGAAACATGCCCTGTTATTGCGCGAAAACTGAAAACATGTGAGATACAGCCAGGATCCCTTGTGAGGATACGTTACCGGAGATGGGATTCAATAAGGGTCCAGATACCTTCATTGTCTCCGCCTGCCTTCATTAGTTCGAAGCCGCCACCGAAACTGGGTGAACTAGAGTCAGCCCCTACTAGTACTTGTAGCACGACAGTGCAGAACATTTACGCCATATCACCCATGAAATCGGTCCTACCAAGACCCGTCAAAACAAAAAGTGTTGGGTAGATGGTGAACTCACGTAAAGTAGTTGAACCATGCGGCCATATCTAGTACAACCCCCTTCTTTTCACCCGACCGGTGGACGGCATCCTCAATACAGCCGAGCAGCTGTCTTGTCCGCTTCGCGGCGAAGACTTCATATTCTTTTATTGCCGCAGATGAGAAAGCGCGACTCCATGGTTTGCGTTGGTTCATATGCTTTATGGGATCGCGTTGGGCAACCACGGACGGAGGTCGATTATCCCAATCTAATAATCGAAAGTGGGCGACGACCAATGGCAAAGACTCGATGTACGTACAAGGACCCTTAGGTAAACCGCCTTTGCCGAGTACAGTCGGTATGAGCGAAGGATCGCGGATAGACAGTGCGTTCGGGCCTTGGGATGGAGGAATAAGGCGACGGATTTGCTAGTATGGGAGAGGAATAGACTAACCTACTCGCACAATGTCTCCATAACGGTCGTGCAGGTTCTTGCCGTACCTATGCAAGTCCCCTTCTCCACCGAGATATGCCGCCCACCACTGGGATGATTTGGCAATTACCGGCCCAGGATATTTAGCGAGCGGATGGAGAGGTGAGAGCCTGTACGCGAGTGTGAAGGATAACAAGGAAGCTCCATATGTTACGAACGCCAGTGGCAAGGAAACAATCGCCGGCCATCGCACGTGATAAGAAATGGGGAGCGAAAGTAGCACTGGAAGAACGACAAGAAGAGCGAGAAGCGCCGACGCAGACCGAGGCTCCAAGAAGCGAAAATACAAATGAGATACCTAAGACTCATTGTAAGCTGTAATGCAGTAGCAGTGAACAGGGAGGCTTACGAAGCTACATGACAGGACGACGACGCTTAGGGTAAGCAGGGAGAGGTTCCCGAGCATCTGGTGCAACTGCAGAAAAAGGTCTGCTGTGGGTGGAGACATCGTAGGGAGGCAAAACCTGGCACAACTGCAGGATTTATATGAAGAAAGTGGTCAGAAGGCGTGGAAATGGTGCGTAAACGAGGTAAACATCAACACGCCCTCATTGGCAGCCCAATTGTTGGACTGGAGCTTTCGTCAAGGCTTTCATATAATCAACGCCACTTGTTTTCTCGCGTCCTGATTGGACACAACGGGCGCTTATACTCCGGGTATATTTGGATCAACGCCGAAAATCAATTGGATTCCCGGAGGGTGCCTCAGGCTGGGCGGCGGATAGCTAATTCCATGGGGTTTACAGTAAACGCTGCCAGATTACGTTCTCGTGCAGGCTCGTGACCGCCTTATGAATTATCTACGAGGGTTCCTCACCACGCAGCAAAAAGAGAAAAACTGGCGCTTGAGGGCGATGGCAACGAACAATAATTGAGTTCATTGATGCTCCTGACATACCAAACATAGCCCAGATACAGGTTCCATGTGCTTGCCTACGTGCCATCACCACATTGATCACCACACCACTAAGTTACTGGTAAGATGAGATAGTGCGTATGCTAGTAGTACTGTATTCCCGTACTGCACTAATGTCTTGGTGACTATCACTCCCTAATCGCGATACTGGCCAACAGTGGTTGTTGGCGCGCCACAAACCAATCCTGAATCTTTCCCTCCCACTCCTCGTAACGGAAACCGGGCGCCTTGGAGAATCGGAATCTTCGTAGTACCCAACAGAGCACCACGCGCATCTCCATCAACGCAAGATTCTTCCCTGCGCAGTTCGCAGGTCCATATGAGAAAGGGAGGAATGCAGCCGGGTTGGCTCCCCCGCAGGTGAACAGTACTGAACCATCGTTCTGGCAAGAACGTCTCCGGAGAGTGGAAGTGTCGCGAGTCCCGTTGGATGGTGTAAGTACGAAGGGTGACCTGCGTTCCCTCCGGAATGACCCTACAAAGTGTACGCTATTTTCAGGGACAATCGGATTCGCAGAGATGTCTGCATACCATTTTCCGAGCACTTTTTCACCAGCACCCTTATTCACCGAGCGTTGCGACCCGCTTGGAATAGGGGGTTGAAGACGAAGGCTCTCGTTGCTGTGCAAGGAGCCGAAATTGGTCTTCCCGGCTCTTGGTTATACAGAATCACTCACATGCAACCATTTAGCCATTCAATTTGGCTTATTTTTGTTACGTCTAGAAGCTCTTCTCCAGTCGGGAAAGCGGCGTTGACTTCGGCCTGCAGACGGTCGTATGCTATTGGGTTGCACAAGAGATAATAGAGAGTGGCTGTGAGGGCACCGCTAGTTGTGTCAGCACCTGCGACAATAGCTAAAGACCCATCCTTGGCGATATCAGTAAGAGAAGGGCGCTCGTCTTCCGGCATCGCTTCGCCACTCTGTAATCGGCTCTTTAAGGGTAATTTAGAAAATCGGTCACGAACACTCACCAGATGATAAAATGAATCTTTCCTGTTTGGGCCCATCTGCAATCACTTGACGACCCTTTCTCTGCTGAATGCGTGGACACGTTGAACGAAGCCCTTCCGTCCCGTAGTCGCGAGGAGAAGGGGCAAAATATAAGAGATATGCCCCATGATCGCGCGAATCCTAAGAACATGTAAGCAGAAGCCAGAATGCCTCGCATTGATACGTACCGAAAGAAAGGTTGAAAAGGGGCACGAAGACCATCATTGTCCCCGCCGGCTTTCATCAGCTCAAACCCGCCACCGAAACTGAATAAGCTGGGATTAGCAGATGTTTGGAAGTCTAAGTACGGAAAATTTATGCCATATCACCCATGAAGTCTATCCTTTAAAGACGCGTCAGAACAACAGTAGGTTGCGATGGCAGCGAGTGCGCAGAACTCACGAAAAGTAGTTGAACCATGAAGCCATATCTAGTACAACCCCCTTGTTTCCACCCGACTGGTGTACAACGCCCTCGAGACAGCCGATCAGTTGTCTGGTCCGCTTCGCGGCCATGTCCTCGTACTCTTTTACCGCTGCGGACGAAAAGGCGCGGTTCCAGGGCTTGCGTTGGTGCAAATGCTTCACGGGATCACGTTGTGAAACCACAGACCCGGGGCGATTATCCCAATCTATTAATTGACAATGAAAAATGGGCAACGGCCAAAGCACGATGCACTTACATGGTCCTTTCGGCAGACCACCTTGGCCGAGAACCGCGGGTATAAACGAAGGATCGCGAATGGAGAGTTCGTTCGGGCCTTCGGGTGGGGTAATGCAACTGACTTGATATGGCAGGAAATATACTAACCTACTCGCACAACGTCTCCATAGCGGTCGTGCAGGCTCTTGTAGTGTCTATGGAGGTCACCTTTGCCGCTGACGTATGCGGCCCACCACTTGGATGATTTGGCGATTATTGGTCCAGGGTATTTGGCGGGCGGATGGAGAGGCGAAAGCCTGTATGCGAGCGTGAATAATACCAAGAAAGTTCCATACATTACGAACGCCAGTGGCAAGGAAGCGATCGGCCATCGCACGTGATAAGAAATTGGGAGCAAAAGAAGTACCGGAAGAACGACAGGAAGGGCAACAAGTGGTGGCTTGGACCGAGGCTCTAAGTAACGAAAACACAGGTGAGATACCTGGAACTCACGGTGAGGGAGCTGGAGTTCAGGAGTCACACATGGGGACATACGAAGCTGCTGGCCAGAACAACGACGCCTATTCCAGAGACAGACGGGTTCTTGCGCTGGAGGGTCTGGGTTAACGGAGCGAAAGCACCTGCGGTAAGTGGAAACATTGTGAAGGCAAGAAATGGGTGTCTGAGACGGTTGCAGTGGACAAATATACCACGCGCGATTCCGAGAAGGCCGGGTAAGCGCGATCAGGAGGCACGACGAAAGAGCGCGAGAACGGGTATGCAAATCTTGTTGAGACCAAACAAAGTGTTGTTGAATGTTGCCACGCCCTTGCTACGGGGCAAGGGTGCACGGAATCTACAGTAGAACAAAGGTACAGTACTGTAAGACCGAAACATTTGCGCGTCCAAATTCGTCTCCGGCGCCGCGATCGGCTCATGGTCCAGGGCGACTCCAGGTTCGGTTCGGCTCAGCTCGGCTAATATCTCGGTCATTTTGAACAGAGCCGTCCTCACTGCAGCAAGGACTGCAGTGTCCTCAAAGTGTCCTCTGGATTCGCGTTGGGGAGGACACATCCACATTGAGTCACGTTAGAGAATATGTATCGACTTTGGGGTTCCACGCGTACTAATATACGAGGTGGCGCTCGAGCCTGGCCATGGTGGCATCGCGGCGCCTTCGTACCCAGGAGGACTTGCAGGAAGATATTTGAGATGTATGCTAGAACTTACAATAATCCCATTTCCTTCGTTTTAGCCTTGGCCAATCTGAATTCATGACGAGAGGTTGGAATGTTTGCTGAGCAGTACGCATGCTTATAGTGAGAGATTCTTTCCTTTTCGGGCCGCACGCGGTTATTGGATCCGCATCTTCAAGTTGAAGTTGAAGTGCTGGTGTCCTCGTTGTCTTTTTTCTCCTCCTTTTCACACTTTCTTCCCTGTTGTATACGAGTGGCCTCATACCCACAAGATATGTTGGAAGGAAAAGACCTAACGAACTTCGTCTGCAAAATTTGGGAGTGATTATGCCTCAGATGCTTAGTTTAGGTATTCCTTCTTCCTCACGCAAGTAAACTATGCGCCGCGGAGTCAAAGATGAACACGTGTGTCAAAGATTCTTCGGAGAGGACAGTCGGATATCCGACTATCGCACGTTTTTCGTGGATGACGGTCAAAGAACGAGGTGCTCTATGGAGTGGAATGGTACGCAATCCGTCGGGGCTCCTCAATTACCTGACTGAAGCGTTCTAAGGATGGATCCGGTGATACATCGCTCGTGAGGCAAAATGGAACGGGTTATGACAGTGGACGTGTACGGTGACTAAAAGAGCTCTGCCTCGTGATCATGTCATGATCAGTAGTCTCGGTATGTTGTAAATCTGTGATAGGCATTCACAGCACGAGTGCTCTCAGGGTCGAGTCCAATGCATGCTGCGTAGCCGTGACTCTGATGGACCGGACTCACGATGGCTCGGCTCGGTTGGCTCAGGCCGAACCGTTGCAACTCGCCGGAGTTAGATCACCCCGCCTGTCCCCCACGTCCAGTGTATTTGTTTCCGGATTCAGACTATCGCCGCTCGCACCCACAAGAGCAACCGTGAACATCCACATGGCACCGCCAAGACGGAGCTCAAATCACCGCATTGCTGTTTGGACGTGAAACAACGAGGACGCCTTATCACCATATGGCCTCGGGACGATGACTTGACGTCTCGAACTGTGTCCACGTGCCAACATGATATCACTCTGCTACTTAATGTCGCGGATGGCTCATAGAGGGTCGTCGGCTCGGCCCACCATGTTTGGGATCTCTACCATCTTGACACTCGCCTCGGCGACATTTGCCTTCGCGTCCCCTGTTCTTGTCGACAGACGTTCGTTTCAGGTCCAAAATGGCGTGAACTACACCGTTTTTGAGCATGCCGCCACTGGTGCGACACTGTCCTTCGTTACGAACAGTGGCGTTTGTGAAACCACTCCCGGGGTCAATCAGTACTCAGGATATCTTTCCGTCGGCGAGAACATGGTGAGAAATTCCTCACTTTGTACAGCTGTACTATCTGATCGGATGTATTCTCAGAATATGTGGTTTTGGTTCTTCGAAGCCCGACACAGCCCTTCAACCGCGCCTCTCGCTATGTGGCTGAATGGCGGCCCTGGTTGCAGTAGCATGATCGGCCTCTTCCAGGAGAATGGCCCATGCACCTTCAACAACGTCTCCGGATCGACTCCCGTGTTGAATCCTCATAGTTGGAATAATTTCGCCAACATGCTCTATGTAGACCAGCCAATTGGTACCGGCTTCAGCTTTGGGACCGACAACGCGACCTCGACGGTGACTGCTGCACCCTTCGTGTGGAAGCTTCTTCAGGCATTCTACGCGCACTTCCCCACATACGAGAATCGCAATTTCGGTCTGTTCACAGAGTCGTATGGTGGACACTATGGCCCCGAGTTTGCGTCCTACTTGTAAGTTTGGCACTCGCTCTATTATATTCCTCACGTGACTTGAGCATCGTTTAGCGAGTCCCAGAATGCTGGGATTGACCAGGGCAAGGTCTCTGGAATGAAAATTCCGCTGGTTGCGCTCGGGATCAACAATGGCTGGGTGAGTACGTTCTAGTAGTCTGTGTCTCCCTACGTTGACGTGATTCTGGACTCTGCAGTTTGATCCGATACTTCAGTACAAGGCTTACATCGACTATTCCCTCACGAATCCCTATCGTCCTCTCATTAATAGCTCACAAGCTGCTACGTACCTTAAAGCGTACGACCGGCGCTGCCTTCCTGAACTCAACACTTGCAGCAGCTCTGGCACTGATGCCGCTTGCAAGAATGCCGACAACACCTGCTTCAACAAAATCGAGGGCCCAATTCAGATAGGTTCCGACTTCGACGTCTACGATCTCCGTGCTCCATCACAGGATCCGTTTCCTCCCGAGACCTACGTTTCTTACCTTCGGGACCCCGCCATCCAGTCTAAGATCGGTGCTCAACAGGTATATAAGGAGTGCCCTAATGCGCCGTTTAAGAAGTTTGTAAGCACCGGCGACGGTAAGCGATCCTCACCTGTCCAGTTTTGATCACGGCGTCAGTTCATGCCCCACAGATGCTCGTAGTTTCCTCTCTACCCTTAGTACGGTCATTCAGAGCGGCATACAAGTGCTCATCTGGGCGGGTGACGCTGGTAAGACACCCTCCTTTTGACCGTCCACTCGCAGCCCAACGCATGGCTCACGTTCTCTTTGTTTATCTCCAGATTGGATTTGCAACACCGCTGGTGTGCAGGCCGTCATCTCGCGGCTCCAATTTGCCCAATCTGCCGACTTTAATTCAAAGTCTCTGACGGCGTACACTGCCAGCGGCGTGCAATACGGCGTGTTCAAGACCGCTGGCAACCTCTCGTTCCTGAATGTATTCAACGCAGGCCACGAGGTCCCTGCATACCAGCCCGCCCTCTCGTTGCAGGCGTTCATACAGACTCTTAGTCAACAGCCATTGAGCTCTACGTAAAGTGTCGCCAAGATTTGGGGTTCCACGGCCACTCAGTAGTAGCCTGTAATAGGTCTGTAGCGGCTGTAGTAATCGAGTAGGCCGGACTACTGCTGCCACCCTCCTAGCAGGGGGTGACATACAGATCTGCCAGTCACCGAAATGATATACTAGTAGCGTGTGGAGCCGTGCAGTCTGCAGGTATGTGAAAGGGAAAGGCAACGGAAGAGAGTTGCGATTCGATTTGGTGCTGGACCCGGTAATGAGACTGTCTTACGCTGGTGCGAATTGTCACCAAGAAACCCGGGAACAAGCTCGGAAACGACTGCTGGTCCCCACAAGACCGCCGCCCCACTGGTACGGGATTCCCGGTCCGACATCTTTGGGATCTTGTCGGACTTTGACGTGAAAGTCATCTCAGATCTATTGTCAGATCGATCGTATCGACTAAGTTGGCTTTCGCAACACGAAAGACATAACTTACACTCGACTGATTCTTATGGCTCCAAAGAGACTTACTAAGGCTGAGAGCCTGCAGTTCCCTTTTGCTACTAAGCGCCTCTACAAAAACCCCATGGCAAAGGCCCACACACTCCCACTGGGACTCACAGCTAATCCTGGTGGCGACTCACTGGCAAGTGACGACTACAACAAAGATGATTTGACCCCTCCCCTAGCCTTGATAGAGTCTACCCCGTCATCGGTGTCGTTGCACGTGAGCGGAACCACGCGGCAGAAGAACGGCACCCCCCCACCCAGGGCAAGATCACAGGCAAATACGTCGACAAGTGCTGTGCAAGAACAGCTTCCAGACACCCAGAGTGACCAACCGTACATTCCACCCCAACGCAGGCGGTGGGCCCGGAGAAGGTCCCTGGCTTTCAGTGGTGAGCCTCCACTCCGACGATACATGGGGAAATGGTGCGGATAATTGTTTCTTTATGTGAATCATACGCGAACTTATTCTTGTTATTTCTCCCTCTGCCTTCCACCTTTCTGCGGCACAGCCACCTCCTTCAAGTTCCTTGCCTCCCCCCCGCCGCTCAGAACGGACGACTAGGGGGAACCTTCCCGTGCTTCTCCTTGACATCGAGATCGGTGTCGATCAACCCCGGGGCACAAAACGCTCCGCCACGATCGCTGCACATAGCGACAAGGCACCCAACGAGGATTTGGGTGGGGACGGTGAGCCAGGGCCCCGGAAGGTGGCCACACCAATTGAACGTGCTTGTCTTCCCCGCTACTCATTTCTCTGTCGTAGCCAACGCCGCCGGGTCGACGACGACCCCAAGACTGCGGAGGCCGCTGCAACAGACGACCTGTGGGTGGCCGTAGGAGAGGTAGGTTCCCTTCAATAACTCACAGATTTCCTCTGACTCTGACTCTCCTTGTAGGAGGGGTGCGACCTGTGCAAGCTTGTTGGCAGGGAGGTCTGCAAACCACAGTGGGACGAGTCTTCTAAGCCGCCTTGCACGTCTTGCGTCTTCTGCATGGGAAAGAGTCAGTCCTGCAACCCGCCTGATTCCTGGCTTGAAAAAGCGGGCACTAAGCTCCACCCAAAGCCAGCGCTGCCGAAAACCCATCAGGGTAGTACGCCTGCCTCTGTTCTGAGTCCGCACCCATCGCTATTGTTTTAGCCCCCACAGTCTCCGCTGGCAATTCCACGCCGATCGAGGTGGGCAAAATTCCAGAGACAGCCACCGAAGGTATGCCCGCCTTATTCCGAATTCACTTGTTGGTTTATGATATCGCAGCTTCCCCTCCCACTACTGAGGTAGAGGTGGTCAAGAGTCAGAGTGGACATGACAAAGGTGGCAAGGGTACGTCCCCCACTGTGCTATGTCTATAAATAGTGTGCCGATGAGACTCTAGTGGCCCAGACGTCCTTGAGCAATGTGGACCGCATCCTGCGGATTGAGACCCGCCTCTCGTCGATTGAGGGCCAACTGGAAGGGCTGGGTGCCATCCACCGGACCCAGCAGGAACCGAGGGCGATGCTCCAGGGCTTGTGCCGCCACCAGGGCTTCACCCCTTCGCTTCGTTCTGGTTTAAGCGCCGCCGCCTTCACCCGCTCCACGGTCCCTTCTCCACTAGCCTATAGCCTTGGTATCAGAAATACGGGGCATGGGGATAAGGAGCCCTCTCAGGTGTGCCCCCAGTCTGATTCCATACTTTCAGGAATTGATGGACTGTTGACAGAACATTGGAGGACCATCTACAGTTCCTCAGAGCTCTGCCCAAGTGGATGTTGGGCCATCAGCGGATCCTCCAGAAAAGGCTCCACCAAAATCTAGGCCCACTCAGGGATCTGCCAGTGCCAATGTGGAGGAGGAGATCTCTGGAGTTACGCGGGATTTGGATAGGATCCTGGCTACCTTAGAAACACTAATTGGACAAATCGTCATTATTTCCACGAAACTCCAGGCCATCTGCGATGACTCGGATCTGGGATGATCTCCGATCACCGCAGTCAAAGACCTGGGTGTAACTTCTCAGGTGTCGTAGATGAAGCGAGGTTGAATTCTCTTAAGAGTAGTGTGTTAATATGCCGTCGAAGTTCCCAAGACCTCTCAAGCCCTACATTCATGTCTGAGATCCTACCTGGGTGTTCGAGGTTCCGAGCGCATACATTTCGAGAACAATGTGTGCTCTCTATTGACATAGAACATAGTATTTGAGCGAACGAGGACGTAGTCCCTGAAGCTTAAAGTGTAGAGCCGTACAATCCGCGGGTATGTGAAAGGGAAACTTGAAGGGAAAGGCAACGGATGAGTACTATTGCGATTTGACAAGTGGGTTGATGCTGGACCCGGCAATGAGACCGCCTTACGCTGGTGCGAATTGCACCAAGAAACCCAAGAAGAAGCGTTGACCGACGTCGACTACTAGTCCCCACAAGACTGCCGCTGTCCTACTGGTACGGGAATCCCGGCCCGATATCTTTGGGGCCTTGTCAGACTTTCTACGTAGAAAGCGGGTTTGTTCGCGTTCGCAGCACAAAGACATATACTTGACTGATTCTAATGGCTCCAAAGAGACTAACTAAGGCTAAGAGCCTGCAGTTCCCTTTTTCTACCAAGCTCCTCTATAGCAGCACCACGGCAAAACCCCACTCAGTACTAGCACTGGGACTCACAGACAAAGAGGCTAATCCTGGTGGTGACTACAACAAAGATGATCCGACTTCAGCCCAGATAGAGTCGTCCACCCCGCCATTGGTGTCGTCACACGTGAGTGGAACCACGCGACGGAAGAACCTTGGGGAAAACGGCTCCCCACCCGGGGCAATATCACAGCCAAATACATCAATCAGTGCTGTGCATGAACAGCTTCCAGACACCCAGAGTGACCAACCGTATATTCCACCTCAACGCAGGCGGTGTGACAGGAGCAGACCACTGAGTTTCAGTGGTGAGTCCCCCACCCCGGCGGTCCAGAGTGAAATGGTGTTAAAATTGTCTCTCATATGTGGATCATATGCGGATTTATTATTATTATTATTTCTCCCTCCGCCTTCCCCTCTCCTGCGCCACAGCCACCTCCCTTCCCTCCCCTCCGTCACTCAGAACGGACATCCGAGGGGAAGGCTCTCCTTCCTGTGGTTCCCCTTGACATCAAGATTGGTGCCGATCAGTCCCGGGGCACGAAACGCTCAGCTGCGATATCTGCGCAAAGTAGCGACGAGGCACCCAAAAAAGATCTTAGTGAGCCGGGACCCCGGAAGATGGTCACACGTCGCGTCGCCCGCTTCGCATTTCTGCGCCGTGAAAAACAACACCGCCGGGTCGACGATTTCCTCGAGACTGTGGAGGTTGCACAAGAAGAACTGTGGGTGGCTG
This sequence comes from Lactarius akahatsu, assembly GCA_021524915.1. Classification (NCBI taxonomy): domain Eukaryota; kingdom Fungi; phylum Basidiomycota; class Agaricomycetes; order Russulales; family Russulaceae; genus Lactarius; species Lactarius akahatsu. Next base: position 63,042 of record JAKELL010000125.1, on the reverse strand, counting down.
TAGGAGAGGTGGGCTTTCAATAACTTTTTCGCAGACTCTCACTCTCCTCGCAGGACAGGTGCAAGCCGTGCAAGCTCGTTGGGAGAGAGGTCTGCAAACCACAGTGGGACGCTTCTGCGCCGCTAGTACCTTGCAAATCTTGCGTCTTCTGCACGGGAGAGAGTTGGTCCTGCAACCCGCCTGATTCCTTTCTTGTAAATGCGGGTGTTCCGCTTACAAAACAAGCACAGCAAAAAACCCACCAAGGTGGTATGCCTGCCTTTGTTCCACACCTATCGCTACTTTTGACTCCCTCTCACTACGCCGCAGTCTCCACTGACGATACTGCGCCAATCGAGGTTGGAAAAAGCTCAGAGACGGCCGTCAAAGGTACGTCCGCGCCTTATTTCGATATACTTGTCGGTTTATGATCTCCCAGCTGCCCCTCCCATTACTGAAGTAGAGGCAAGGGTAGAGGTGGTCCGGCGTCAGAGCGGACGTGAAAAAAGCGGCAAGGGTACGTCCCCTAGTATTCTGCGTCTGTAAATAGACGTCCTGATGAGACTCTAGTGCCCAAGCGTCCTCTGACAATGATGACCGCCCCGTGCGGATTGAGACCCGCCCCTCGTCGATCGAGCGCCAACGGGAGGGGCTGGGTGCGATCCAGTTGGCCCAGCAGGAAAGGAAAAGGATGCTCGTGGGTATGCGCCGCCACCAGGGCTTCACTTCTTCGCTTCGCTCTGGTTTCGGCGCCGCCTCCTCCACCCGCCCCTTGGTCCCTTCGCCACTAGCCTATAGCGTTAGCACGAAATACGCGTGGCGTGGGAATTCCTACCTGGTGTGCACCAGTCTGGTTCCATTCTTTCAGGAATTGATGGACTGTTAGCAGAACGTCGGAGAACCTTCTTTAGTTTATCGGCGCTCTGCACAAGTGGATGCTGGGTCAGGGAATTATCCAGCAAATGCTCTATTTAAATCTCTAGTGGGGCGTAGGCACACTCAGGGACAAGCTCAGGGATCTGCGAACTCGGCGCCACACTTGAAGATAATCCGGGAGAAGCTCTCCAGAGTCAAACGGGATATGGAAGAGTTCCGGACTAAGTTGGCGGCAATAGATGACCGGCTCGCCATAGTTTGCATGGGGCTCCGGGCCATTTGCGATAATCTGGGATGATCTCCACTCAATTGCAGTCAGAGACTTGGGTGTAATTTCTCAGGTGTCATGGAAGAAGCGAAGTTGAATTCTCCAAAGAGTCGTGCGTTGATATGCCAGTCACCGAATTTCCCAAGACCCCTCAAGTCAACGGATTCCTAGAATTACATCCTCTGTACACATTACAGTACTTGACATAGAACCAAGCGAACGGATGACGCGATGACGCGGCACGTGCGCGTTCCTTCTCTTTTGTTTGTGCGCCACCACTGGCATCTGTCCGCTCATGTTGATCAGTTAAATCAGAATCTTTCTTTCGCCCACCCACCAGCCTGAGCCCAGTAATCGCCAAGGGATCGGTGATGAGGCCCGCATTTCCGGCCCTCATTGACTCGCCCCGGAGGGTCCTCCCTCCCGTCGCGACCTCAACTCTCGCTACCAATTCGGATAAAACTCGAGGTCTTGTACATCGCAACAACGTTGGCACCACGCGCCAGTTCCCCTTTGGCGTTACATAAACCTTCACCTTGAGATCAAAGCAGTGACCCTCAAACAATGGCTCGGCTCCGAGTCGTTTGGCTCATCGACTGTATTTCGCGTGCACGTTCAGCGTACTTGATTCCGGATCCTTACGTCGTCGCTCGGACCCACGGCTTGAAGTACACCTATTCCAAATCCACATAGATCTAGAGTTACAGGAACATTGCGTCTTTACTGAATGGCGATGCGGGTGTCTTACTGTGTCACCAGTTGGCGACCTCTCAATACTGCTGGCATCTCAATTCGGTGCTTAAATACGATGGTCGTACTTTTGCAACTGAATATCGTGAAACGCCCGCGGTACTAAATTGTGTCCGGTCAATACGGTACAGCTATGCTACTTAGTGTCGCAAATTCGGCTTAGCCCCGACGCTCGGCTCGAGCCTGCTCACCATGTTCGCCTTATCTACCATCTTGACACTCGCCTCAGTGGCATTCGCTATCGCTTCCCCTAACTTTGTCGATAGGCGTTCATTTCACATCAAAGATGGCGCGAACCACACTGTTTTCGAGCATGCCGCTACTCGGGCGACGCTGTCCTTCGTTACCAACAGCGGTGTCTGTGAAACCACACCTGGAGTCAACCAGTATTCAGGATATCCTTTCTGTCGGCAAGAACATGGTGACCAAGTCCTCACTTCGTAATGCTCTACCATCTAAAGTACTCTCAGAATATATGGTTTTGGTTCTTCGAAGCCCGAAACAGCCCTTCGACCGCGCCGCTCATTATGTGGCCGAATGGCGGTCCTGCAGCAGCATAATTGGCCTCTTCCAGGAGAATGGCCCATGCACCTTCAACCATGTCTCCAGGTCAACTCCCGTGTTGAACCCTCATAGTTGGAATAATTTCGCCAACATGCTCTATGTAGACCAGCCCATTGGTACCGGCTTCAGCTTTGGGACCGACGACGCGAATGCGACAATCACAGCCGCACCATTTGTATGGAAGCTTCTGTAGGTGTTCTACGCGCACTTCCCCACGTACGAGAACCGCAATTTCGGTCTGTTCACTGAGTCGTATGGTGGACACTACGGCCCCGAGTTTGCATTCTGCTTGCGGGTTTGAGACATCCGTTATTCTATTCTTCACGTAAATTAACGGTCATTTAGTGAGTCCCAGAATGCTGCCATTGATAAGGGCAAGGTCTCTGGAATGAAAATTTCGCTGGTTGCTCTCGGAATCAACAATGGCTGGGTGCGTACGCCTAATAGTCCGTGTCTCACTATATTGACGTGACTCTGGCCTCTGTAGTTTGATTTGATACTTCACTACGAGGCTTACATCGACTATGCCCTCAGGCTCACGAATCCCTATCGTCCTCTCATTAATAGCTCACAAGCTGCTACATACCTTAAAGCGTACGACCGGTGCTACCTTCCCCGAACTCAACACTTGCAGCAGCTCTGGTACTGATGCCGCTTGCAAGAATGCTGACAACACCTGCTTCGACACAATCGAGGGCCCAATTCAGATAGGTTCATTTTTTGATTTTTGATCCAATTCAGACAGGTTCCGACTTCGACTTCTACAATCTCCGTGCTTCATCGTAGGATCCGTCTCCCCCCCCTCCCCCAGGCCTACGTTCTTCACCTTCAGGACCCCACCATCCGGTCTAAGATCGGTGCTCAACACGTATACAAAGAGTGCCCCGATGCGCCATATGATAAGTTTGCGGCCACCAGCGACGGTAAACAAGCCGCGCATGTCCAATTATCACCTCATCCGACTCGTACTCCAGATGCTCATACTTTCCTCTCTACCCTTAGCACGTTCATACAGTGCGGCATTCAAGTACTCATATGGGCGGGTGACGCCGGTACGACCCCCACGTTTCGACCATCCACACGCAGTCCGATACATGGCTCACTTTCTCTTCACAGACAGGGATTGCAACACGGCCGGCGTGCAGGCCGTCATTTCCCGGCTGCTATTCGCCCAATCTTTCGAATTTAACTCATAGTCTCTAGCTCTGTACACCCTCGGCGGCGTGCAATACGGCGTGTTCGAGACAATACGGCGTGTTCGAGACCGCTGGCAACCTCTCGTTCTTGAATGTGTTCAACGCAGGCCACAAAATCTTTGCGTAGCCCATTCTCTCGCTGCAGGCATTCGTACAGACCCTCAGTCGGCAGCCTTTGTGTTCTACATAGAGGTGTTACTGAGAATCGGGCTACTACTGGCCGCACAGTAGTAGCTCGTAGCGATTTGTAGACATTCAATATACCGAACTGCTGCTGACCACTGATACTAATGTGTAAAGATCTGGCGCAGCAGGTGGTTCAGTTAACGGATGCGTAAATGGAATGGTTCGGATGCATTTGCCCCCTATCTCCTCAGTATTATCCATAAACAATCGTTTGACTACGACATAACAATTATCCACTTGGGTCTAGCCTCGGGTTGTGCTTTCTGGGCTGTGCCCCAACGGCATGTAATACCCAAGGTAATACCAGGAAAAAGATGCGAGTCGATTTGGTAATTCGCCCAAGTAGGAACTTAAAGCCTGAGACCAGCATGGGAAGAGCTGGTGCAGGCATTGATGTGAACATCATCAGCTAAAATGGAGAACGGTTTCTGGTTGGTGCTACAAACAGACCGTCCGCTTAACCCAAGGCTTGACTAGCTTGACTAGCTTGACTGTCCGTCCAGCGCAAAATCTTGTGTGAAGTTCCCGGTCCGCCATCCCGTGTCTTCGGGACTTTAACGCGGCGCATCGCATCAGATCATCGGAGTGGTATCGACTTCAAGTTAGCAACTTTTATTCGCGTTCGTTGACATTTCCAAAACGAAGACATCCGAATACACTTGATTTCTATTCCTGTGACCTCAAAGAGGTCTCCACAATCAACGTTAACTAAGTTAACTAAGGCTGAGGGTCTGCTGTTCATTATTGCTACGCGACTCCTCACAGCATTCAGATACAAAGAGGCTAATCCTGGTGGCGACTTCAGCCATTTTGGGGGGAATATTAAGGAAGAAATGGTGTGTCACATACGTGCACCTCATTCTTGAGACGTTAATGCAATCTGCAACAGAAAAAAAATTAAAGACATTTTCAACAAATATGAATTGACCCCTCCCTCAATTCGTCATAGATACCACTCCATTATCAAGACTGTCACAGTTGAGTGGGAAAGCGCAGTGGGAGAATGGCGCACCTTCAACCTTGACAAGTTCACAGGCAAACACATTGATAAATACTGTGCAAGAACAGCTTCCGACCACCCAGAGTGGCCGGCCATCTTGTATTCCATGGACCTCTCTAAAGATGCGGCGGACTAGGCCCTTGACTTGCAGTGGTGGATCCCTCGTCCCGACGGTGAAGGCGAACACGGTGCGGAATATCTGTCACGTGTGAATCACAATCTCATTATTCTCCAGCATCACCTTCGCCTCCTCCGCCTGCGCCACACCCGCCTTCCCTCCGCCGCTCGGCGCACCAAGGGGAAGGCTCTGTTTCACCTTCCCCTGTATCCCCTTGACATAAAGATTGGTGACGATCAGCCCCGGGGCACTCAACGCTCTGCTGCGCATTTCGATGAGGCGTTCAACAATGATCAGGGTGGGGTCGACGAGCCACCCCCACGGAAGGTGGTCACGCCAGCCGGACGTAGCACCACCTGCGCCATATTTCAGTCCCCACGTGAATCACGTCTAGAAAAACGCCGCCGGGTCGACGATAGCTTCAAGAATACGGAGGCCACACAACTTGAAGTCGCGGGGTGGGTGGTCGTGGGAGAGGTAGGCCTTTGTTATAACTTCAGATTTTCGCAGACTCACTCTCCTTTCAGGACAGGTGCAACCCATGCAAGCTCGTGGGGAGGGAGACTTGCATACCAGAGCGGAACGCGAGCATGTCTTGCATCTTCTGCACAGGCCAGAGTTGGTCTTGCAACCCACCTGATTCCTGGCTTGAAAAAGTGCCGCACCTAAAACAAGCACGAGCGAAACCCCACAGTACGTCTGGCTTCGTTCCGCCCCATCACTGCTGTTCTAACCACGCCGCACTTTCCACAGACGATGCGCCGATCGAGGTAGGCGGAAGTTCCAAGACGGCTGCAGAGGGTATGACAGCCTCATTTTGAATGATTTACTTGTCGGCTTATTATCTCACAACTACCCACCACAGCACTAGGGGAGAGATGGCTAAGCTTCGGGGTGGACATCAAAGTGGTGGCGAAGATACGCCCCCAGTGTGACGCGTCTGCAATAGACGCGCCAACCAGATATAGTGGCCCAGGCGACCTTGTACCTGGAGGACTTGGTAGAGGTCTTGTTGGAGGAGGTCTTGGACCTGGAGCACATGGTGAGTCTGGACCCCTCGACGATAGGGCTGGGCCCCTCGGGGATAAAGCAGAACCTCGCGAGGACGAAGCAGTATCTCGCGGAAATGAAGCAGAACCTCGCGAAGATGAAGCAAGACCTTGCGGCGTTGGAGCTGGACCTGCACAACATAAAGTTGATGACCCGGGCCTTGTGCAGTCACCATGGCATCACGTTTCCGCACCATCTTGATCCATCCTTGGACCATGGGGACCACAACCCGAAGACTAAGATTGAGGACTACCTCTCGGAGATAAGCCGAACCCTTCGCGACGTAAATGTGTTGCTCCGGGCCGTATGCGACCATCAGGGCATCACGATTCCGCTTCGCTCTGATTTTAACCGCCACCGCCGCATTCACCTCCATCCCCCGTGGCCCCTTCGCCAGTAACAGGGTCACCTGTCCACAACCTTGCTACACAATATGCTGGTGCAATCAGTAATGTGGGGACAGAGGATGAGGAGCCCTCTCAGGTGTGCCCTAATCTGGTTCCATGTTTTGTGGAAAGCGGTTTTGACATCTCTGCACTTATCCAGGAGGCCAAACCGCAAGCAAGAGGACTCAAGCGCCCACGTCCTGACGAATTGATGGGCACTGGTTCCACCTCTGGTCACATTCCGGTGAGTCCTTTCCACTGCCTCTGCACGTTCCCATCGCAAATGCCATGTTAGTGCGAGTCCTGTTCGCACAGAAAGGTCAAGTGTGCGTAATGCAAGGGCAAAAACCTTCGAATCAGGGCGCGGGCTACCGAGATTCCAACCACCCTTACGAACACTCAACGCCCGCCCCCGCTCGCGGTCGCCGCAAGGGAATACCCGCGGGTCGCGAGAGTACCGCTCAGTCGCCTCGCCTCGCGCGTTCCATCACAGATCCAGATGAACTGTTGAGTGTTGACATATTGACCTGCCAGGGATCGATCCGGCGGTTACCACGTTATGTTGGCGCATGGAACTCGTCCGTGCCCGTGCCGCCTGTGAAGTTGCTAACGCCCACAAACAGTTCGTGGAGGAAAAATACGAGCAATCACTTGAGCAGGCTGCCGCGTTGGGTCAGTCTACGGCGGGTGAGCCTCGAGCTAAACGCGTGAAGACCAGGAAGGGAAAACGTTAAGGTGCTCACTGACACGATCGAGTCGAGGTGGGTGAGCTTGCTTGTGCCAGGGAAAATGAAGAGGGGCAGGCGACGAGTGGGCGGAGCCCCAGGACCTGTACAGTTTCGATATATCATGTTGTATTGAATCATCATGCTTTGCCCTAGCCTGTGAACTGGTGAAACGCTTGTGGGCTTGACCGCCCGCTCCTCCTTACTGAAAAATGCTGGCTGTCTCAAGCGCGATTATCTGTAGTCTTGTAGTTATGGGACACAGCGTGATGTAGCACTGGCAGTGCAGGGGCTTGAGTTAAAGCGTAGACTCTGTGGCCCTTCAGTTTGCGTATTCGTATTGCATTTTCCCCGCTTAGTAATACCTGCCAGTGCTCAACTTGGTGTTCAAGCATGGTTCGAAGCGCTTGCCTCGACACCATGATAGGTCTCGACCTCTGAACCATCCGAATACGTTGCTCAACTCCTCCCTGCCAAATCGAAATTATGGCCGCTCCGCCCACCATGAGATTGTCCTAGCGGTTCTTGTTAGAGACCGTCCCGGCAACACGGATGATCGGCGTACTACGAGGCCCTTGTCTTGAGAAGCATAGAATTCGTCAACGTTGACGTAGCAGGCGTTCCGCTCGTCGGGGACCGTCCGCCTATCGTAGATCACGTTGCCTTCCCAGTTAGGCATTCCCCAGGGGGCAACGGCTACTACGACATACATCGTCACTCGGACCCACGGCTTGAAGCTTAAGTACACCTATTCCAAGATCTAGAGTTACAGGAACACTACGTCCTTACTGAATGGCAATGTGAGCGTCTTACTGTGTCACCAAGTGGCGACTTCTCAAATACCGCTGGCGTTGCACGATGTACAAATCGGTCGCTTAAATCACGAAATCTGATGGTCGTATTTATGCAACAGAATATCGTGAAACGCCCGCGGTACTAAAAATGTGTCCGGTCAACACGGTACAGCTATGCTACATAGACTGTCGCAAATCCGGCTTCAGTTACCCCCGACGCTCAGCCCGAGTATGTTCGCCTTGTCTACCATCTTGACACTCGCTTCAGCGACATTCGCTATCGCGTCCCCTGACCTTGTCGACAGACGTTCATTTCACATCAAAGATGGCGTGAACCACACTGTTTTCGAGCATGCCGCCACTGGGGCGACGCTGTGCTTCGTTCCCAACAGCGGTATCTGTGAAACCACACCTGGAGTCAACCAGTATTCAGGATATATTTCTGTCGGCAAGAACATGGTGACCAATTCCTCACTTCGTAAAGCTCCACCATCTGAAGTGCTCTCAGAGTATGTGGTTTTGGTTCTTCGAAGCCCGAAACAGCCCTTCGACCGCGCCTCTCGCTATGTGGCTGAATGGCGGCCCTGGTTGCAGCAGTATGATCGGCCTCTTCCAGGAGAATGGCCCATGCACCTTCAACCATGTCTCCGGATCAACTCCCGTGTTGAACCCCCATAGTTGGAATAATTTCGCCAACATGCTCTATGTAGACCAGCCAATTGGTACCGGCTTCAGCTTTGGGACCGACGACGCGACCTCGACGGTGACTGCTGCACCCTTCGTGTGGAAGCTTCTTCAGGCATTCTACGCGCACTTCCCCACGTACGAGAATCGCAAGTTTGGTCTGTTCACAGAGTCGTATGGTGGACACTACGGCCCAGAGTTTGCATTCTACTTGTGGGTTTGAGTCGTCCTTTATTCTATTCTTCACGTATCTTAACAATCATTTAGTGAGTCCCAGAATGCTGCCATTGATAAGGGCAAGGTCTCTGGAGTAAAAATTCCGCTGGTTGCTCTCGGAATCAACAACGGCTGGGTGCGTACGCCTAATAGTCCGTGTCTCACTACGTTGACGTAACTCTGGCCTCTGCAGTTCGATTCGATACTTCAGTACAAGGCTTACATTGATTATTCCCTCACGAATCCCTACCGTCCTCTTATCAAAAGCTCACAAGCTACGTCGCTCCTGATGACGTACAACCGACACTGCCTCCCCGAACTCAACACTTGCAGCAGCTCTGGCACTGATGCCGCTTGCAAGAACGCCGACGACACCTGCTTCGGCACAATCGCAGGCCCAATCCAGACAGATTCCGACTTCGACGTCTACGATCTCCGTGCTTCATCACAAGATCCGTTTCCGCCGAAGACCTACGTTTCTTACCTTCAGGACCCCACCATCCAGTCTAAGATCGGTGCTCAACAGGTATTCCAAGAGTGCCCCGATCCGCCATATTATAAATTTGTAAACACCGGCGACAGTAAGCTAGCCTCACCTGTTCAACTGTAATCGGTGTCAGTTCACCGTACCCCAGTTTCTCGTAGTTTCATCTCTACCCTGAGCACGGTGATACAGAGCGGTATTCAAGTACTCATCTGGGCGGGTGATGCTGGTGAGACTTCTACCTTTCAACCGCGCACTCGTAGCCCGATGGATGGCTCACGTTCTCTTCGTTTGTCTCTAGACTGGATTTGCAACATCGCTGGTGTGCAGGCGGCCATTTCCCGGCTGCAGTTCGCCCAATCGGCCGAATTCAACTCAAAGCCTCTGGTTCCATACACCGTCGGCGGCGCGCATGGCGGCGTATTCAAGACTGCTGGCAACCTGTCGTTCCTGAATGTGTTCAGAGCTGGGCACGAAGTCCCCGCGTACCAGCCTGATCTCTCGCTGCAGGCGTTCGTACAGACTCTTAGTCAGCAACCGTTGTCCTCTACTTAGTGTCACTGAGAATTAGGCTGCTACTGGCTCTTAAATAGAAGCTCATAGCGGTCTGTAGCGGTCTGTAGGGACTGAAGATACCAAATTACTGCTGCCCACCTTGGCCGAGAATCGTGGTTTGAGTGCAGTACCGTGAATATTTTGGGTTTCTGATAGGGGGTAAGGCGGTGACTCGATATGGCCGAGAGCAAAATTTGACTCACGCGTGCAGTGTCACCGTAACGATATTACGGGCTCTTAATGTACCTATGAGGGTTCCCGTTTCCGCAAATATATGCTCCCCGGACCAGAGTATCTAGTGAGAGGGAAAAAACCGATGTGTGAGGGCGAAGACTGTGATGGGATGTAACAAGGGAGGCAGCACAAGTGAGTCACCCAAAGCCAACGGTGAGGAACATGAGGTGTAGTAATCGCCAATAAACGGTTTACGAAGCCACTGGACAGGATAGCGAAGCCTACATCAATATAGACACTGGAGGGTTTGGCACAATGTGACCGTTGTAAAAGGAGACATCTACCGAAAACCTATGCGTGGTCGCGAGAAGGCCGAAATGCGTGAACTAAATGTACAACCTTCCTGAACTCTGAGAAAAATCTGAGACGATGGTATTCAGTTGCAGTTGCGAGAAGGCGTGGCAGGTAGCAGCGCAAAGTAACAGAGGAATGGTGCCTGGGTCAGAAAAACGAAATACAAAGGAAACGGTGCACAAAGCTGTTGGGTGTCAATATACTCCAGCCGCAAACTTGGGCAATATTGACCCTGATCCCAGGGGTGGTAGTCGTCGAGCTTAACTTGAAGTCGGACGCTATGAACTATGTGAACTGTACAGGAATGTCTTCGCTTATCATTTCCGCTGCTGCGCTCTGCAGTGAGTCCATCGGGATAAGGGAGTCGTGAGTCTGAGTTACGAAGAAGTATCACACAGACCGATTCCGGAATTAAATTAACAGAGAGGGGAAAGTGAGGGAAATGAATGGCCACTTCTAAGAATGTAACTGTGACGAGTTCACCGTACGTCATGTCACGTGCGTTTTCCTGTTCATTGTCACGCATCACGACGCGACGCGCTCTGAGTTCACCGCACCGACCTGAGGAACAATCTCCTTCAAAAGTCCACGCGTATTGAGAAATGTCAATCATCAATGGAACTGTACCTATGAACTTCGATCACACAAGACATGAAGAACCCTCAACACCGTCCAAAGACCCCCTTTCATCACCTGCAGTTCACATCCAGTGGCAAAACTCTCAATCAGCCTGTGCTGCGATGGAAGAATTAAGAGCCGCGTCGTCAGTGCCTCGCCGTCGTGAGTTCTGTCTTCATGTCGGTCCATCCTTTTACGATCTATAAGCGAGCATCCCATTCTAGCACCAAAGCGACTCACGTTCGATTTCGAGCTCCCTGCATCTACCGCCGGGCCATCGTCCTCTTCCTTCACCACCACCACTACTTCCTCTGATCCCTTCCTTCCCTCCCGAGCGCGTTCCGAACGCACCGTGCGCTCCCGTGCCCTCGCACACGTCCAGAGCCATTCGCAAAACGACGTACCCGCGGTCCCTTCCGCCGACGCGTCCAAGTTCCTCGACATGCTCGGGCGCGCATCGGCGCGCGTCGACGAAAACTCGCGCAAACGGATGCGGGCCGCGCGACCTGTGCGCACGCTGCGGTCACCATTGAAGGGCAAGGAGCGCGTGCGCTCTGCAGCGGCCACGCGTTCGCTGGACGAGCTGCACGATCACACGAACCTCTTGCCCGCTGCTAGCGAGCACCGCACCAGCACAAGTGGCGCGCATTACTCGAGTCTCCCCATCGTGCCACCGAATGTTTTCCCTTCGCAAACGGTCGGCGATACCACTCTTACAGACGCGGATGTGGACGACGTGCCCATAATGGACGTCGAATCCGGCGCGTGCGCGGGTACGATTAATAATACTGGTGATTCCGGCTCGACTCGAGCAAGGAGCGTGACGCAGGACGTCCCGCCATGTTCCTTGACGACAAGACACCCTCAACGATGCGCTGAGCCACCCTCCCCGACACCTGTCCGTCCCGCTCCAATCACCCGCCATCCCCCACCACAACTTGCGCACCCACCAAAATCCATGGCCGCGGCATCTACCGCGCCCATCCAGCCGACGTCACTCGCGTCACCACCCATTGCACCTCTCGCCTCGGCTTTCCCCCGACATCCCGTCCCGACCCCAACGCGACCTCCGGTAGATGCAGTGGCAGGAGCAGCAACGAAGAAAGGCATGGGCGTGTCGGCCGCGCCGATGACGCCTGAATCGCTCCCGCGCCGCGGTACCTCCGCGTTCACAACCACAATCACCGCATCACAGCTGTCGTTGTCATCTTCGCAGGGGCCCCGACGAGCGCTGGGGATGACGCGCACGGCGCCTTCGTCGGCGTCGGCGTCGGCCTCATCTTCGAAAGTGCAGCACTCTGCAGCCGTGAAGCGGCCATTTCGTCCGCCTCGCGTACACGTCCCGACAAAAAGACAATCGCAGCAGCAGCAGCAGCATTGGCAACAAAAGGAGGCAAAGAGCTCCGGGCTTTCAGATCCCGACTCGAGTTTTGACCTGGCGTTTGACTTTGACCCCGAGGCGTTGGAAGTCGCAATGCGGCCGTATGATTGACATTTATTTGGCCAACCTCGGCCGCGCCTTAGTTCCGGCTTCCGGACCCAAACCGCGTTGCCAGTGCTTCTTGTCCAGTGGCTGCATATTCAAGCCTGTACTTATATCCCACTATACGCCCCTCCCGGTAGATGCAGTCGCTGCCGGATATAAACCTCAATTTCCGACAGCCTCGGAGCGGTTGGGTTTGAAATACAATGGTCTCGTTTTCGGCCCCGTGGAATCGTGGCGTTGACGCGAACAGTGAGTTTGCGCGCCATTGCACGGCGGGTTCCTTACGAAGGCAGCCCTCCCTTCTTTCCACTCAGGTGTCAAAAGGGCGAATCTAAAAGACGTGGAAGTTTCCTTTTTTTCTGCCAGTCCTTCTACGCATTTATTCACAAAGCTAATTTTGGTCTTTATTATATCATAGCGACGATTTCTCCTGATACTAATAGATTACCTGACAATGACCTCTTTGTTACACAAAACTATCACATAGTCAATCGGTACGGCGTACGGGCGTAAGACGTGTTTTTATGCCAAACGAGGAGTCTACCGGGCGTGAGTGACTCGGAGCTGGGACGCGTGGGGCTAGATATATGCATCGAAAGTGAGGCAGGAATGCTCAACATCATGGTCACCTGTTCAATCCTTTCCAAGGTAAATTATACAACATACAACACGATATGGTGAGCGACACGAAAAGGTGATCATGGCATATAAGGTGCAGAACATTCCACGCGACCCGGAGGTATTTTTTTCCTGAATACTGCTGACTATAATACAGTATTCAGTACTGCACAAACGAGACAGAGAGTGCGCAGATTGTGGAGCAGGCATGGGGAGCAACGGTATATTGCGTACTACTTTAGCTTACCTGTGAGGCCTGTACTTTACGACTACTTAGTTGTTCTGAATGAACTGTCTTTATTGGATGTGTCCTTGGTGTCTTATATACACTTCAGAACACTATATAAATAGCTATCTATCATATCTAAAGGCCTAAGGCCACTCAACTGAGTGCAGACACTGTCCGCGCTCTGATTCGTACTAGCGAGGCCACAGCTCACTGCTGTGGCCAAGCCTGTGGCTCAGCGTTGTGGCGCTCACCGATTACTCGGCTTGCAGTGCACACACTCGCTCGCTCTCGCTCAACACTCCCCCTTGCTTTGCACACCGGTAGAGGTGTTCAGAGCGTTTTTAGATGAATATATTTCGAGTCCAAGAGTGCCCCGAAACTGTGTGAACTTGATGCGACCCAAATTCTTAGTGAACATGTCTGCAGGATTATCAGCGCCATTTATGAAGAATAACTCCACTCGGCGTTGCTGAACCACTTCCCGAATGTAATGGTAGCATATGTCTATGTGTTTGATCCTGCACTCTTGTACAGGGTTTGACGTCATGAATATAGAGCCCTGATTGTCGCCACACAGTGGAATCAGTCCCATGCTAATGTCAAGCTCACTAAGGAGCGCTTTAATCCACACAAGCTGACGGCTGGTGTCTGACAGGGACATGTATTCCACTTCTGTAGAGGACAGAGCAACTGTGCGCTGGGCTCTGGAATTCCAGCTGAATATTCCATCCGCTAGTTTGACCATATATCCGGTAGTGGACCTGCGATCCACAGGGTTTGATGCCCAGTCAGAATCTGCGCATGCGAATAAATCCTTATTTGAGTGGCCACTGTACACCAGTGCGTAGTCTGCAGTGCCTGCAAGATAGCGGCATATGTGCAGTGCACGATTCAAGTGGTCTTGTGTGGGGCTTGCAGCGTGCTGCGCCTGATGAACAGCGCACATGAAGGGATCATACTCACAGTGAACTGGTGACTGTGGTGAGATATGAAGGTGGGCTTGAAGCAGCAACAGAGAGATCTTGCAGGTGAAGCAGATGGGTGTCTGGCACACAACAGATGAGAACTGATGTTTATACAAGAGAGAGAAACATACCTGGCACACAACAGATGAGAACTGATGTGGACCAGGAGCGTACAAGCTATACTACTTATACAAAAATACAGAGTGACGCAGGTAACAGTTGGTCACAGTAAATACAAGATGCATTGTTCTACAAGTGGACAAAGGAGTGTACTGTTCTGGAGAACAAGGCGTATAGAACAAGGAAAGTCTGGAACATGATATCATAGTGACATCATAATAAAGATAACAACAAGGATCAGAGTACAAGGATGAAATACAAGGGGAGTCCAGAGGAGTCCATGATGTCATTGTACAGTGATGTCATAGATAAGAAAGTCCGAGATTGTAAAGATCATATACAGTATAATCTAATCTACATAAGTCCAATATATCTTATCTAAAGCAGTCCGTTATCTGCATGTCCATTGAGCCGCTAGATGCGCTCAGGTCACTTATCAACATCTCCCCGTGATCAGCAATCTAGGACTAGCACAAGCCCATGTCTATGTTGTGTTGCTGCAGCAGGACTCGCGCAAGTGACTTGGTGAAGCCGTCTGCAACCATTTCCGCAGTAGGGGTTCTAATGAGGGTGATGGTCCCCCTTTCGATGTACTCCCTAATGACATGATGCCTAATGGCAATGTGCTTTGATCGCCTCCCAGTGACAGGGTTCAAGGCCAAGTCAATGGCACCCTTATTGTCACCATGCAGTGGGATGGGGTCATCGACCTCGTACCCGAGTTCCTCAAGGAAGCTCTGATACCATGCGGCTTGGTTGGCCGCGTCGGTCATGGCCATGTATTCTGCCTCTGTAGTGTTTTGGGCTACAGTCTTTTGCTTTCGCGAAGACCAGCTTATTGCACCATTGGCTAGTAAGAACACATAACCGGAAGTGGAGTGTCTATCATCTACCTGGTCACCCAGGGAAGAATCAGAGTAGCCATGAAGGCCATCTCCACTGGCGCCATCATAAACTATACGCATGTCCACAGTTCCCACTAGGTAGGACAGAACGTATTGCGCAAGCCATAGATGTTGTGGTGAAGGATTTGCTGCATACTGCGCCAAACGTGATACAGCAAAGGAAATGTCTGGCCTAGTGCCAATCTGAACGTACAGCAGACTACCAATGAGTGACTGATAGTGCGTAATGTCAGAGGCAGTAGCCTGACCCGTATATTTATGAAGGTGCTCATCAGCACCAGTGGGTAGGGGTGTGGAGTGTGGTGTGGCATTAGACATGCCAAAGCGTTCAAGGACATCCTTGACATAGCCAGACTGATCTATTTCGATGCGTCTGAGGGAGCGGTCGCGCACAATGCGCATACCAAGATATGATTCTATCTCCCCGAGGTCTGTCATCTCATAGCGTTCAGAGAGATCTGACTTTAAACGCTTAATCCTCTCCAAAGAGGCACCCAAAATTGTGATGTCGTCAACGTAAACGATAACGAAGAGTGGTCCATCCCCCTCTCGTTGTCACGGTACGCAAAGAAGTGGACTCTTACCTACGGTGATGACCTCGTTAGTAAGCAGTAATGAGTCATGGACAGTCGTATCAGTCAGCCAGTAGCGTTATCACATGCCGGCGTGGTATTAGTAAACACTAGGATAGCGATAGTAGGGTTCGAGCTACATACGCCATTCGTCGTACAGATTCGGGAGGAGCTTTAAAGCTACCTCATACATGTATAAATAGTGGCTCGATAAGACCAAGATTCGCCATCTTGGTCTTCTTCAAATCTACCACCTTTACTCGTCTCTTCACGCGTGCTTCGCTTGTCTCCCTCTGAGCAAGCCGTCTTCATCGATTATAGGATTACCTAGTGGCTCGACTTGCCCTAGTGTACGATCAGATCACGTGCCCGTAAGCGCTGTGTATCCCGTGATCAGGTCACGTGACCTCGAAGAGATATTCTGCTAAGTCGTGAACGCCCTTTCGTGTCCAAGTCGGACTAACGCCAGTGGTGGCGTTACACTCGTTGCAGCAACACATATACACCTGCATCGGCGAACGTCTGCTTGAAGCCGAGTGCAAGGAGCACTCCATGGAATTGCAAGTTCCATGCACGGGAGGCTTGTTTGAGACCATATATCGCTTTGACAAGGCGACACACCTTCGTCTCTGCACCAGTGACGGTGAAACCTTGTGGCTGCTCCATGTATATCTCCTCATCAAGCACCCCATTGAGAAACGCGGACTTGACATCCATCTGATGGATGTGCCAGTCCTCCAGCGCGGCCAACGCCAGAAGCAATCTCAGCAACTCAAATCGTGCGACGGGAGAGAAGGTTTCATCGAAATCTATGCCATGGATCTGCGTGAATCCCTTAGCCACCAAGTGAGCTCTGTAGCGGCCATCCGCTTTGAGCTTGAAGACCCATTTGGATTTTACTGCCTTACGATTAGGCAGGAGATCCACTAACTCCCATGTGCCATTGTGGGCGAGTGCATCCATTTCATACTGACACGCCTTAGTCCACTCATCTGCATCTGCAGACCGCATGGCCTCTGCATAGGATGCAGGGTCTCTGCCAACATAGGCCGCAGCTAACAGTTCCGCATACCCCAGTCGCCTGCCGCACAGTGCCACATTGTCCCCACTGTAATAGCGAGGGTTGGGCACAGGCACACGGCTAGAGCGTCTTGGTGCATTGTCCATCTCACGCAGCAGCTGACTATGCTGTGCACGAGCCTCAAAGCCTCCAGGCATGTCTGGTGAGGGAGGTGGGACATGGCGCATAATGCGCGTTGCACTTTGGCGCGGTGGTGGTGAGGTAGGGGTGGCTTGCTCACGCTTTGGCGTGGTGGGCAGAGTGGGCAGCGCAGGTGGTGGTGGTGGCGTGTGTGGACGCTCTTGTTTTGGGTCTAGGAGTTCTTCAACATCCTCCTCCTCACTACTGCTGGAGTGTGCAGGGGAGGGAACTCACTGTGGTGGTAACGCCGACGTGCTAGGTACGGCAATTACTGGTGGAGGTAGTGGTTGTGACACCACTTGAGAAGGTTGTGGGTGTGGCTCAACACCCTGGAGGGACGGGAAGCTGCTCTCGTCGAATGTCACATCCCTGGACAATCTGACAGAGCGGGTTTGGCGGTCCCAGAGCTTATAGCCCTTAGATTCAGGCTCAAACCCAATAAGCGTGACCTCAATGGCCTTCGCATCCAATTTGCGACGCTTATCAGCGGGTACGTGCATGTACCCCTTGCATCCAAAGACGTGTAAATGTGAGACATCTGGTACTTTGCCAGAGTACCAGAGCTCAAAAGGTGTGCGCCACTTAAGCGTACGGGTGGGAGAGCGGTTATAGATGTGAACCGCTGTGCCCATCGCATGCTCCCAGAAGCCTTTAGACATGCCAGCTGTGTGTAGCATGGCCATCGCCTTATCCGTGATGGTGTGGTTAAACCGCTCGGCTTTCCCGTTCGACTGTGGTGAACCTGGCATCGTAAGGTGATGCTCTATCCCCCTCTGTTTGAGAATGTCCTGCACTTGGCTAGCCATGTATTCGCCGCCGCGGTCAGAGTGGAGTGCGCGCAGTTTATGGGACGTCTGGGTTTCACCCCAGGCCAAATACATCTGCAGCGCTTTCACAAACTGATCCTTTGACTTAATGAAGTATACCACTGCGAACTTAGAGTGGTCATCTATGAAGGTGGCGGTGTAGGCGGAGCCTTGCAGGGACTGAGTTTGCATAGGACCGGCTAGGTCACTGTGCACAATCTCAAAGATACGGGTTGTCCTTTTGGTAGAGGATGCAGAGAAGGGTTGGCGAGTGGATTTGCCTAACTCGCACCCACGACACACACCAGTGTGCGTGGTAGAGCTGTCAATGTCCATGCCAGTAGTGGCAGAGGGACCGTACGACTTGAGAGCAGCAGAGGAGATGTGTCCCATGCGCTGATGCCAGATATCAAGAGTGGTGGCAGCACTTTTGACGTGAGCATTTAGGCCAATGCTTGAAGCGTCCAACCAGTATAGGTTGTCCTCCAAGTAGCCAACAGCTACACAACTTTTGTTGACAGATATTTTAAAAGAGCCACTGTCAAAGGCCACTTCCGCACCCTTTTGTGCTAGTGCACGCGTTGACAAGAAGCGTGTTTTCACCTGTGGTAGGTGCAGCACATTGCTTAGGGTGATAGGAATGCCCTGGCTCGTAGTGAAGACGACGGAGCCTACACCAACTTGGTTGATTGTGGACTTATCCCCTAGGCGCACACTGCCTTGACATGGGGTATAGTCTTTGAAGTCAGACCGATGTGGTGTGATGTGGTGTGTTGCACCACTGTCCATCATCCAATGCACACGCGAGACAGCATACAAGGCAACTCCAACTGTATTGGCGGCCCAATCAATGGCCGGTTCATCACTGACCTCCTTAATGGAGGCGGTGGTAGGTACGAGTACATGAGAGTTGGCAGCCTTGTTGCCAGTGTCCTTCAACTTCCCCGCAGCTTCATCCTTCTTCCTCTGCCTGCAGTCAGGCTTGATATGCCCCTTTTTGTTACAGTAGTGGCACGTAAGCTGAGAGTGATCCTTCTTCTTACGGGCACCACCACTAGGCTTGATAGGGGCAGCCTTATTGAGCGAGGAACCAGAGGGGCCAGAGCGGCACGCCTCCTCCGAAACAATGCGCGCAATTATTTCAGCGTGCTTGAGCTTGGAGGGTGCGCCACTGGCAAGGATGGTGGACGCCAGAACCTCATAGGAGGCTGGCAGGGCGTGGAGGAGTATGAGACAGAATTGGGTGTCAGTGACACCCATCTGTGCGTTGGTGAGGCCGACCCGCAGCTCATTGAGTTTGGCCAATTGTGAGGCCATGGGCGTGGAGTCGTCGAGGCGGGCTTGAGTTAACTGGATCCACAAGTTAAAAATGGTGGTGCTGCCCGAAGCACCAGCATACACATCCTTCAGCTTGTCCCACTTCGCAGCGAAGGTGGGATAGGCATATGGGTCGGCAACGAGGGAGTAGACGTCTGGTTTAAGATATAGGCGGAGGTACGCCTTGGACCGACGCTGGATGGATTCCCACTCTTCAGGGGAGACTCCAGTGGGCGGGGTATGACAGGTGAACACATCCTCAGCCTCATGTAGAGTGAGGATGGCCTCAAGTGTCCCAGACCATTCGTTCCAGTGAGTCCCATCTAATTGCTCGAGGCAAATGCCAGAAGGCATGCCGAAGGTTGTGGAGTACGCATTGGCAATGCGTGTAGAGGGTGTGGACCCAGAAGTGATTGGGGGCAGGCCGGTTGAGGCACCTGCTGTGGCTCCTGCAGCCGCACCAGTGGTGGCAACACCGGTGGGCGAGGCAGCGCGATGTTGCGCAGCAATGCACGCAGTGTACAGGTAGA
This sequence comes from Lactarius akahatsu, assembly GCA_021524915.1. Lineage (NCBI taxonomy): Eukaryota > Fungi > Basidiomycota > Agaricomycetes > Russulales > Russulaceae > Lactarius > Lactarius akahatsu. The sequence continues at coordinate 43,316 of JAKELL010000125.1, read as the reverse complement.
CCCTTACCTGAATAGAGAGCTTAGACGAGGCTTAGAGTGAAGCAGAGGAAGCTCAGAGTGGGGTGGAGAGAGATGTGTATAGGTACTCGCTCCTATAGTAGGATTTATATACTCTATGGTCCACCCATGTCCGTTTGGGGAAAAGTGATGAGTAGAGGCGTCCACAATATCGCGTTTTCAGTGTCGCCTAATGTCTAATCACCGGTGGACTTGGAATAATCCCTTAAGGGGATTCTGTGCATATACCGTATGACTAAATACTCCGAATTACGTGTATAGCATAACTAATCGTACTGTCATTCCTACGTAATGAGCCTTATAGTAAGTATTACGGCTCAACACGCGAGAGGAGTGTGCAGAAGACATTGGGATGGTTTATCTATTGCCGAGGAGCAGTCAGCAATAGTGCTTCTAGCAGTTTGCAAGATATAATGGGGGGTACCACTCCTGTCTGTGAATCTGTAAGGCCAGAACGCTAGCACGTCCTGCCTCCTGTGGTATGCCAGTGATACAAGGGCTAGGCCCAGGATGGAAGGTCCCTTTGCCATACTAGGAGCCAGCTGCCAGCCAGGATGTGTCTAGGACACGGCTCACTAGTTTGCGTCAGGGGGATATGGAAAGGATGCTTTCAGAGCCCAAGGCTGTCTACCTCAGCCTCCTCGGCCTGTTGGTTGCCTCATCGCCACAAGTGGCTTTACTGAATCCTTTCCCATTGCCGCTACAAGGCAGGTATCTGGTTGCAGAACACCATAGTGGTGAACACCCCCCAGAGTCTGAACCAGGTTTTACACTCCCATGGTGAGGAGATCCTGCGCCCAGTGTGGAGCACCAGAGACAGCTGGCACTAAGCTCCACAATACACAGCCCAGTGGGCCATGCACACCTGGATATGTATTAAGGGGCTACCAGATCCAATCTCCTTGCGCATAGCGCAGGGGCTAGGAAAACAGTAGGGGTGAAAGTAGGACTACTGGGCAGTACATGAACAGGAGGTTCCTCAGCAGAGACCACTGGCGCCCCAGTGTCTACTGCTTTGGGCAAGGCTGGTGAGGCCCCAGACAGACCTTAGCCTGGTGTGTGATCCTAAGAACACAGTGACCAGCCAAGTGGAGTGGCTAGGGCACCAGGGCCCATAACCTGATGAACAGCGCACATGAAGGGATCATACTCACAGTGAACTGGTGACTGTGGTGAGATATGAAGGTGGGCTTGAAGCAGCAACAGAGAGATCTTGCAGGTGAAGCAGATGGGTGTCTGGCACACAACAGATGAGAACTGATGTGGACCAGGAGCGTACAAGCTATACTACTTATACAAAAATACAGAGTGACGCAGGTAACAGTTGGTCACAGTAAATACAAGATGCATTGTTCTACAAGTGGACAAAGGAGTGTACTGTTCTGGAGAACAAGGCGTATAGAACAAGGAAAGTCTGGAACATGATATCATAGTGACATCATAATAAAGATAACAACAAGGATCAGAGTACAAGGACGAAATACAAGGGGAGTCCAGAGGAGTCCATGATGTCATTGTACAGTGATGTCATAGATAAGAAAGTCCGAGATTGTAAAGATCATATACAGTATAATCTAATCTACATAAGTCCAATATATCTTATCTAAAGCAGTCCGTTATCTGCATGTCCATTGAGCCACTAGATGCGCTCAGGTCACTTATCAACAGAGAGATATTGTGGGGGATGCGCCTTTGGTGTGCAGGCACACCACCCAAGCATACGACGTGAAGTCATCAATGAAACTGACAAAGTACTTATACTTGTGGTAAGATTCCACTGGGAAACTCTTCAAGTCAGAGTGGACTTTTGCGAAGGGTGCAGAGGCACGCGTTTCAGGTGGCAAGTGTGCCTGTGAAGGCATCTTGCCTTGCACACATCCTGGACACACTGGCACTTCCGCAGGGAAGTCCAGGTCCTTTGGGAAGCCCTTGGTGTGGTTTCTAGCGTGGCGAAGCACATCCTTGGAGGGATGACCGAAGCGCTTGTGCATAAGAGTGTAATCCACTGCATACACAGTGGCGTTTGCACTCGCATCTGCGATTACAGACTCCAGCCAGTAGATAGTGTGGCCAGGGTACGTCAGCACACACTGCATTAGTGGTGTTGTGGTGTGTTCTCTGCGCAATACCATAGTCTGCGCGTCCCCATAAACGCGCAGGCCTTGCTGCAGGAACTCGCCCACAGAGAGCAATCTTCCGGTGATTTCAGGGATATAGAAAACGGGGTAAAGGCACGTAGTACGCTGCCTAGTGTGCCCATTGTGTGTAACTTCGTGCTTAATGAGAACGGCGCCCTTTCCTTTAATGTGGATTGGCTTTGAGGCCATCTTCACAGGGATAGGCGTCCCGATGTCCTCATAGTCTATGAAGTCTTTCATTGAATAGGTAAAGTGCGAAGATGCACCAGAGTCTAGAAGCCACTTTGCGCTGCCATCATCTTTTCTCATTCCCTTGCACTTAGCACACTCAGCAGTGTCCACGCCATGTGCGCCACTTTGTGCGCATTTATTTAACGATTCTACACAACCATGTACAGTACTGTACTTAAGCTTCATAGCTAGTTGTGAGACAAGGCGTTCATGAGTGCTGTGAGGCATCAGGAAGAGGGACGGGACAGACCTGAGGTCATTCAGGCCAGCGGCGTCGCAGACCATAGCGTTTAGGTCCCAGTCATCGTTTCCGAGACTGACACAGTCTTCAGCAGACTGGCGCTGAATGTCGGGAGAGGGTGAGCGGGTAAGGAGACCGTCTCCTTCGTCCTCATGGTCAGAGGGCTCGGGGGAAGACTTGCTGCGTTTGGAAATGCGCTGGTCATCGTCAGAGTCCTCTGGATTGGGCGCAGTGATGCGCTGCTCAAGAGTCTTGAGGGTGTTGGAGGTGCCAGCCACTCCAATGTCATGCACAACTTTGCGCGCTTTGTTGAGTGTGGCATACAGTCCTACGGTGGCAGAAGGGTGCCTGGTGTGTCCAGGGACAGTGCGCACAGTCTTGCCACTCGGGGCGAAGTGTGCAACCGAAGCTGAGGTTGGGGAAGGCAGGGCAGCCTCACTGGCGAGATGAGAGTGGTCGTGGGTCTCTTGACCTTGCTGCTGCAACTGGGACTTCTTCCCACCGCGCTTGCCACGCTTCTTCTTGCCTTGGGCGTTGACTTGGCTTTGCCCAGACTGCTGGGTGTTTCCACCACCACTCCCAGAGCCGCCGCCATAGCCAGTGTTGCGCTGCTGTCTGTAGTTGGGGTCGCCACGCTTGCGTTTGACGGCAGAGAGCTTCTGTGCACTCTGCTGCGGCTTCCCTTTGTTCCTCTCAGTCTCCCACTGTCCCATGACGGCTTTGTGCACATGCTTGAGGTTAAGATTGGCGAGGTCATAACTGGTGCAGAGGATGGAGACGAGCATCTCCCACTTGGGTGGGAGTGCAGACAGCAAGATCATCGCCTGGATGATTTCTGGGATGGCCACACCATTAGTAGACAGACGGTGCACTGCAGCCTGCAATTTGTTGATCTGCGGCAAGGGGTGCTTATTAGCATCGATCCTGATAGAAATAGCTTCCTTGAAGTCCTTGAACAGAGTGGTGGGCTGGACGACATCAAAGTGAGTCTTGAGGCGGTTCCAGATCGTATCTACTTTGTTCAGGGAGGCTACTTCTTCCCTAATGGTGGGATTGATGCGCAGGATAAGGTTGGCGAGGGCTTTTTGATTGCCACTCTTCCAAGTCTTGTGCACAGCACACTCGGCATCGGTAGGAGGGTTAGAGACTGCAGGTTCAGATTCGTCTCCATTGGCATACTCCCACAAGTCCATGGACATGAGATAAGCTTCCATCGCCTGTGCCCACTCTTGGTAATTAGTGCCATCAAGCACCGGGACCAGAGAAGTGAGGGCGTTCGACATATTATGTTTCTGTGAGGGCAAACCGAGTGTCAGCAACCATGCGACAACCGGGCACATGCAGAAAGTGTTTAGAACGCTCAGGAAACTCTTAGATTAGTGGCAGCCACTAGGGCGCACACTTGGGCATCGTGCAGCCATGTAGGCGCACTGCACATGGCGCTGCAGCTATTAAGGCGCATTGCCTGGCAAGCCAGAGAGCACACAGTGCACAACTCAATTAAGAGTGCGCTGTCGCTGCCATTGAAGGCGCAGACGGTGCCCCAGGGCCCATAACCTGTGGAGCAGGCATGGGGAGCAACGGTATATTGCGTACTACTTTAGCTTACCTGTGAGGCCTGTACTTTACGACTACTTAGTTGTTCTGAATGAACTGTCTTTATTGGATGTGTCCTTGGTGTCTTATATACACTTCAGAACACTATATAAATAGCTATCTATCATATCTAAAGGCCTAAGGCCACTCAACTGAGTGCAGACACTGTCCGCGCTCTGATTCGTACTAGCGAGGCCACAGCTCACTGCTGTGGCCGAGCCTGTGGCTCAGCGTTGTGGTGCTCGCCGATTACTCGGCTCGCAGTGCACACACTTGCTCGCTCTCGCTCAACACAGATGAGGACTTGGAAGGACATGCATCGCGTTTACTACAGGTCGCAACGTGGGTCTGTCAAGATAGACTCAATGACGCAGTTCGTCGTTCTCGCGCGGTAGCAGGTCTCGTGAGCACAATTATGAGTGGCAGATGAATGACGAACACTACCGTGACACCGACGAGAGCGGGTGGCGGCGCAACTGCAGAGAGAAGCTAGGAAACCTCAGGGCACAGGCCAGATAGACATCGTGTGAATCAGGCACGGTTCGCACGTGAATATTTCATGAATACTAGGACACACTGGATGGAAAATACACTTTTACCATTGACAAAATTTAGGCATAGCCAATGACAAAAGGTATTTTTTATCCACAATTTTTCATACATAAAATGTTGATAAGGTAACTAAATATTGTCAATGCAATTTCAAAGCACAATACGTAGACAATATAATTTTCCTTTTCCATAATATTGTCAGAATATTATTGAGGTTATATTATGTATCTTGCTAAATTATTTCACATGGTAATATCTTTATAAAATGCAACAGTGGCTCAGTTCAGAGGGTTCAGGCAAGGTTCAGGGTTCAACCACAAAAACATTTTATCAAGATATTACCTGTGAAATATTTCAACAAGATACATAGTATAACCTCCATAATATTCTGACAATATTATGGAAAAGGAAAATTATATTGTCTACATATTGTGCTTTGAAATTGCATTGACAATATTTAGTTACCTTATCAACATTTTATGTATGAAAAATTGTGGATAAAAAATACCTTTTGTTATTGGATATGCCTCAATTTTGTCAATGGTAAAAGTGTATTTTCCATCCAGTGACACTAGAACTGCACACAGACATGTACCACCTGAGCCATAATTACGCTGCACTTCTTCAAGTGTCAATGAAAAGTGTAGGTCCACACTTGGGTCCACTGCACACACTAGTAGTAAGTTACACTTATCCGAGCGAGAAGAAACCTCCAAGAGATGACGATCTTTGGCGCGGCTGCTATCATGAAGGTGTGAGCCCTCCAAAGATAGAATAGGTCCTCCAAGGGAACCACGCAAGCATGCTTGTAAAATTTCTACAGGCATGACTTGTGATTTATTGTCAGATTCCTGATCTTCGCGCCCGTAGCGACATCGAGAATCGGGAATAGTAAACTCCCGGATCGGCGACCAAGCCGCAAGACACCTACATTGCTTGCAGAGTTAAAATGAGGTCTCACGACCCTTCGAACAAGCTCCTCATCCCCATATTTCCCTTGCCTATTTCCGAAAGATACTCCCCGCGACTCATCATATTCATACCGGAGATAATACTATGCCTGAGAGGTACTATATCCCAAAAACCTTGGAGAATTGGAAATGGCCCCGCCATATCAATCCGTATCATAACGAGGTCCAAGCAGCGGCTGTAGCATGGATAAGGAGCTTTGGGGCGTTTAGTCCCAAGGCCCAGGAGGCTTACGATCGCTGTGACTTCAGTACGAACAGCTGGTTCTACTCGGATCAAATCCATATACTCACCCACCGCTAGTCCTTTTCGCATCTCTGGCGTATCCGTTGCATGATAAGGGTAAGTGTCCGAGCCAGACCACACGCAAAGCCCGGCTCACTATCGGCGCATAGCCCGTCTACGCACCGGTTGCGACTTGGTGAACCTAATCTTTGTCTACGATGAATTTTCCGAGACGGGGAATGAGGGCGAGGTCCAGGCTATGGCCAACGCCATGATGGACGCTCTGAACAAGCCACACACCCCTCGTCCTGAGGGCGAATGGGTTGGCGGGGAAATCACCAGACAGTAAGCTATTGTGGCGATATCAGCATGAGCATAAGTTGACGTTGGAATCACCCGAGGTTTTGGGAGCTCGCGATCAAGACGGCCAGTCCCCAGGCACAGAAACGGTTCATCGAGGTATACGGCGCTTTTGTTCGGGCTATAGTCCAGGAAGCCGCGGACCGGGATCGCAAGCACATCCGGAGCATCGAAGAGTATTTTGAGCTCAGGAGAGACACAATCAGCGCCAGACCAGCGTTCGCTCTCATCGAGTTGGATACGAATCTGCCCGATGAGGCAGTTAACCATCCTGTCATTGAAGAAATGACGATATTAGCTGTTGACATGATCATACTCGACAATGTAGGTGGCGCAAGTTCCTGAAGCTTTCTGAGGCTGATTAGCCGGACGCTGGCCATAGGATATCGCCTCATACAATGTGGAGCAGGCACGAGGTGACGACGGCCACAACATCATAACTATCGTTATGTACCAACACAAGACCGACATTCAAGGTGCCATGAACTGGGTCCACGACCGCCACAAGGGTCTAGAGGCAAAGTTTATGGACCTTTATGAGAACAATATCCCAAAGTTTGGTGAGCCAGTGGACACGGAGCTGGCTCGGTATGTGGATGGGATCGGGAACTTGGTGCGAGCCAATGATCAGTGGAACTTCGAAATAGAGCGATACTTCGGGAAGAAGGCTCTTGAAATCGGGAGAACACGCTGGTTGACCTTGTTACGGAAGGAACGCCTGGAATATACTGGTCCCTTGCTTGTCGATGGTTCTTTGTTGTAAACCTCGAAATTCGATGACATCAACTTCTTTTATTTCATCCACGTGGACTAGCATTACAAACGTACCAGTGTAGAATGTGAATGAATCCGCGTCGGGTGTCCCCACTGTCAATACATCGCCTCTACTTGGCGACCTTCCATGCCCGTCAGATGTTGAGAGAAGTGTGGGGCCCGAGAAAGGGCCCGAGTGCCATAGAGTGTGCCATACCAGTATTCACCCCAGTCTCATTTTTGAATGGTCACCTTGGTCGTATCGAGCCAAGCTTGGAGGAGAGTTGCCGAAGGTGAGGGGCGAGAATGAGACGACGAGAATAAGAACATATGTCGACAGAGACAGCGAGACGACGAGGGGGGGCAAGAATAGTCGCGAGTGGGGGTATGACTCGAACCGGTTTCACGAAACGGCAATACGAGTGCTCCTTATTAAGCAAGAACCAATGTGGATTTAAATACAGGAAAGACGATCTGAACTAGACTAAGTAGCCTGAGAGAAGGTGAGAAAGAGGGGGGAGAGTTGAGCGACGAAGCAACGCGAGGGCAATCGAGGCACGGAAACGGAACGGGAGCGACAGGAATAGCACGAGCGGGGAGACAAGACGGAAATGTAACAACAATAGACAAGGTCGGGTAGTCAAACTCGAGTGGCGCTGACAAGAATTATGCAGGCAGGGATAAACACGAGGGTTAGCGACGTGCGCACTAATATAATACTGAAACAACGTGGTCCGCGCCATGTCCAGTGATATAGGAGCGGCATGGCAGAATGGAACGATGAATTGCCAATTGGGTGGGACGAAAGGAGCACGAGGTGCGGGGACGCGTAGCCTCTGAACGAGTGGGCTACAAGCCGTTGGCGAGGCGATTGGTATCTGCCTAGATGCCCATTGGAAATGAGGGTGAGCGAGCGAATAAGGAATGGCGGGACAAGGAGTGTGAGTGCGAGTGAGTGTGAGTGAGGCAGGAGAGACGTGTGGCGACTGAGTCCGAAATTGAGTCCGAAATGGCAAGTCGGCCACACGATCCAGTCCGACACTCGGGGGGGCCTTACACCGGGGGGGCCTTACACCATCGAGGCCCTATCAACGTCCACCGCTCGTGGGGCCTTACTGGCGTTTCTGGCGTAGAGCTCGACGGTCCTCCGTTGGCCGTCCAAAAATCTCTGTCTATGCGTATTGACCCGTTTTTCGAGCATGTCCCTCCACCGTGCAGGCCCAGGAGACCCGCCCATTTGCCGGTATTTCCGATCCCACAACACCGACAAGGGATTGTGGAACAAGTCCCCGATAAATCGAATGGTCCAAAAAATTGCAAACAAGATAAGATGGGTTACACGCCACGCGAATGCCGACCAGGGTGTGCTATATGGGCAATCAAAGAAAAAGAGGGGTAGAAACGTAGCAATCAAGTACATGAGACCGAGCATAAGGCAAATGCCGAGGGCAGTGAATCCAAGCATCGTGTTGATGTCGAGAATAAACTTCAGAACGCCCACGGCGTAGAATAGGATGGATGAGTGCAGGGAGATGCCCATCAACTGAATGGTTCGCTCCACCTGAAACTTTCTAACGCCATTGAGCATAAACGGTCGCAAATACACCCGCTCGGGTCCCTGCATGAGTACCAGATACCGTCGGGCCCACTGCTGGATCAATGTCGCACCGACCGAGCAAGAAAAGCAGAGCGCCATACTGCTGAACCATGCGAGATTGACCATGACAGCAGCCGTTGGCCCGACTGATGGGCCGCTCTTGACTGAGGCGTTGGTATGGTTAGGTAGTTGTCCAGATATTTGGGTGAGTAGCTCAACGGTCTGATCTGCCGAATCTGGAGATAGTAACCACTTGTAGCTTTCAACAAAAGAGACCATGATGACAGCCGAGAACAGGCCAGCCTTAGACATGTGCTTTAGAAGGAAATATGCAGAAGATTGTGAGACCATCATACAAATATGAGGGCGCTGTCCGCTTCTCCCTTCCACCTCTCGACCATCTGTTTATCATGGTCTATCTCCGAGTCCGTGAGGTCCCTCAACCACGGATTGCCAGAAGAGCCTCCGTAGGTCTCCCCTGTAACACGAATGAGAACACGATTCATCAGACAGAAAGCCAACAGACCGCCTTGAGCCTCTGTCTTGTCTTCAAATTGGGATTCATTAAGGGTCTGAGTCTCGTTGTCGTCGTCAGCCACATTTGCTTTGTGCGAGGCCATTTCTGATATCAAACAAGGTGATGTCGAGGCAGATAGGAAGAGGACAATATGATCATGACGGACCAGGAGGCTGAGAGGTGAGTTTTATGTCGAACGGGGTCAGCCAAACTTCAGGTCGTCGACTGGTCAGGGTATCAGTCAGCATAACCCACCAACGTGTCGATCAAGAACTTTGAAACACAGCTACCGATAGTGATAAGAAGTGATGTTGCCAAGTCACCGTTGTGCCTTTACAGAATTGTTCGCGCATACGACCGCTTTTCCGCGCCATTTCAGACAGTAAAGCGCTTATCGGATGACCTATCTCGAGGAGCCTGCGTGCGGAGTTTTACGGGCTCCGAGTCGAGGCCCCTCTTCTGTGAGGAAGGAATTGGCATTCCTTTGGGCAACATTTTCGAAGAAACATGCAGATCAGTGCAAATGCAGTGGGTTGCTCTAAAGGGTTACGCGGTTTGGACTCCGTCAACGGTGCTACACATAGTAGAGCTGACTGAAATCGTCGTCACTGGGCGTTGGTCAAACACATAAAAACGACACAGAGGTTGACGAAAAAATACTGGGAGAATTCTCAGAAGGAAAAACCTCCCGCGCTAGCGAGAGATAATTTCCATATTGGGCAAGAATTATTGACATCTTAGTGACAGCTAGCGTTCGCTAGTCTCAATTATCTCAAATTATCTCAAATTAGCAAAGTAGGTTTTTCCTGATGCTAGTGAAGCGATTGTACCCATTGAGGCAGCAATGAGGCTTGTAGATATGAACCGATGCAGATTTGCGTGGTGACTGTGGAACAGGTCGCATCGCATCGCCAGGCATGGGTGCATGATTGATTCACGAACCGGAAGTGTTTTCGGAGATGATTGTGCGGTTAATTTGTGCAAGTATGGATTATTATGGAAGGTCTTGGAAGCGCTATGGAGAAGGTGTAGAAACAAATAACTCAGAGCGATGTACATCACCGCACACCATCCACGTTGCCCCACCGTCACCGTGGCACTGTGACAAGTCTTTAGGGTGCGGTCCGATCGAGCATGTGATAGAACTTTGCGCTAGCGCCTATGTGAGTACCGGTGAGTTCTGAGTCACGTAGATAGACATTATAACCCGGTACCCAGTATTGCGACTTCTTAAGAACTTAACGTACTTAACCCTTACATGATTGAATGCGTTGCTAGGCTGGCGCCATGCGCATGAGCACGTCGTCGATGTCAACGCCAACGAGGCGCCGTGCTCCCCACGACTGCGCTAACGGCCGCAAAGCTTCAGAACCAACACACGACAGAAAATTAGGCGGAGGACGCGCCTATATCGCAGGAGACCCAGCCTTCATTGCAGCCTATGTCAAGCACGTGTGTATTGGTGAGGAGGTCGTGAGGCAGGAGCGCTAGCCAGGTCGTGATGATGGCGATACCCGATTAAGTTGGAGGTAGGATTTTACTATTCATACCCATCATAGTTGTGATTGTGTTGGAACGTCAGAAGATGCGCTGGTCATCCAGAGTCTTGAGTATGGTGACAAGATCGGCAGGTCGACTGAATGCGGGTCATGCGACTCAAGTGATCTATACTACTTGAGAATCGAAGTGCTCGGCGCAAAGCTCTATCACGTACTCGAGGGAACCGCGCCTTCAAGCTGCAAGTTTGACCCCGAAGAACCGTCACAATGAAGCAATGTGGATGGCGCGTGGTGATGTGCAGTGTCTTCCGAGCTGTTCGTATCAACACCTAGGCCGTAATTATTGCCGAGAGAATCCCAGTGACGCTCTTACAGTAACTTATGTAAATGGGCAGGACTTCGCGCGGAGGGTTTTTCCTGATCGAGTCAACACAGCCCGGCGCCAACCAAAAAAGCCAGGGCGTCAAACCCCAAAACTATCGAAGCGGTAGTAGATGACAATGCCCCATCGCATGCATCACAACGCAGGCCTGGGAATTCCCCTGTACAGGTGCAGCCTAGCTCTGCACTATGATAGTAGAAAGTAACACCTTGAAGGGATTGGAATTTGACAATAGGATGTGAAAGATCGATTTTCAAGACAAAAAGACTGGCGAAATTCTAATACAACCTACAGCTGGCAATCCGTGGGGCGCTTTCGGTGCTTCGACCATCTGCGGGTACTAGTACCGTACTACGCCGATTACAACCTTCCCGAAAAGAAGACTGTCATACTGATAGCGACTGTCACTCCGCTCTCGACTCCGCTAGCAATATGACATTCACACCAGCTGGCAAGCAAGGCTGGCAAGATCATGGGCAAGATCGTCCCCAATCAAAAGCACCATGTGCACCTGCCTAGAAGGGTCATACAAGGGGCTCTCAAAATTGGAGTGACAAGAGTCAAGACCTATCAAATACACCAGTACATCTCCATGCGACAAGTCCTTATTTGCACAACTTATCGCAACAAGCGACACAGCAGCAGAAGCCGCAGAAAATTCCACAAAACAAAGTCGCAAAGAATCCCTTGACGAACTAGTACAGACCAGTCAGGTCAGTTGCACTGTTACTTGCACACAGTCAAGCGATACATATCGGCGTACCTCACATCCTCCACGCAGTCGTTCAGCCTTTCCACTTCGTGTTGTATTGTCATTGGGCCCCACAATCATTTCGGTTCCAGTGCCCGGCTGAACGTTTGTTATTGCCGGTGTCTGCAACCACTCGCCATGGCATATATGTGCAGTGGGGGGATATACAATGCTGTCATTGGCGGGAGGCATTGTTCAGAGCAAGGAAATGATGGTAAGATTGTGGGTGTACGGGGCGAGTTGAGGTTACTACGTACTGTTATTCGCGAGTATAAAGGCGAGACAGGGGGGTTGGTTCGAAAAAAAAAACACAGGAGGGTTGCCTGCTGGACGTGCGTGTACATTGGCACATTGCGCCTAAGTCACATCTGGACTCTGGAGGCCCTGCTTCCTCGAGTGCCATCTGGGGCCTAGTTTCAGAATCCTTGGGAACCCACACATAAACTAGCCTCGCGCCTAGAGAGCGTTGACGCATGGAGTAGAACACTTGATCTTGAGCTGGGCTCGAATTTGGATTTCATTTCATAAAGCAGAAATAGGGCGTGCGCCGGTTAACGGCGCCGTCCCGCGGGATCTTGCGCGGGGATCTGTGTTGCCCTTCACCGTGAAAATTCGACAACACGGTCTTCTGGTCTATAACGCGCTCCTAGGTTTTGTCAGCACGGATGATGCTTCAAGCTCAATGCGGTCCTCGCTGCGCGAGCGCATCCTCTCTTCGCCCTCCTCCGGACGTTCTTAAGTTGCAGGCCGGACGACATGCACGCCTGGCAGCATCCGCACGCATACACCGGTTATCCTCGGAATACTCTGATTTCCTGGTGTCGGAGACGTACAGCGGCGGGGTATCTATTTCCGATCCCCAGAAAGTCTACTCCCCGCCAGCCAGCCAGCCACGCTCCCCGGTGCCTCAACTATCTCCCGCTTTGGGGCGTGGTGGCGGAGGCGGCGGGGGCGGTTTCTTCGAGGGAACCATGGGCGTCTGCAGCGCGAGGGCATGATTGAACAGCTCCTCGTCGGACGAGGACGGCGAAGCCGACAACGGGGAGTCGAGCGGCGAGTCGAACGGGTTTCCCCGCTGCGGCGTGGAGAGGTCGATGTCCGCCGAGGCGGGGACGATGCCGTTCGGGTGATCTGTGTTTATGATCAGCGCTGCTTTTTTTTTTTTTTCGAAAGTGGAAGTGGGTCGATTACCTGAGGTATCCCACCACGCCTCTGTCTCCGAACTTGGCGGCGGCACTGTGGTGGTTGTCGGTAAAGACATCCAGATATAACCGGGGCCACGTGACTCACAGTCGTCGGAATGCGGAAAGGTGAGTGCTGCAAGCTTCTCGTCGAGGGTTTCACCTGGTGCCGTAGAAACGCTTTCTATAAGCAAACGGCCAAGAGCACTCTTCTTCGCATGATCAATGATATGGACCGTCGCGCGGAACGCAGCATATACTATTAGGCATGCCGTCAGAGCCGAACGCCTTCGTTCGAGGCATCGAACATACCAGGCCGGTGGTCTGACCCTCTGAGCTCTGCACGGGAGTATATGGACAGGTCAAGCTTGCTCCCTCGGTATAATACACGATCTATACATGTTACGATCTGGAGGACCAAGGACCAGGAGGTGACGTACCCGTCCAAGCAGGAATACGCATTTTCTCGCTCGTGTCGTAGTTGTCAGTCCCCACATCGTACCTGTACGTCGGCCGAAACAAGATCGGACCCTCGACATAGCCCGAAAACGCTGCGCCTGTGCTCATGACGTAATTCAGCTGGTCCGCGGCGAGCAGCATATCGAGGGCGTCATCTTCAGCGTACGCGCGGACTGAAGCGTTGTCGAGGTCAACGCGATAGTTCGTGTCCGCTAGCCAGATCACGTTGCTGTGCGGCGCGGGATTCATGAGGGCAGTGTACGGCGAAGCCAAGAAGACGTACTCATGGCTTTCAATAGTTTTTCCTCGTAGAAAGTGCAATCCATTGACGATGGTTCGGTAGTCGGCGTTCCGTTCGTCCATGTTCGCATGACCGGCGGCCAGGTGGGCAGTGATGAAACAGAAGCTGGTGTCGTGGTATTCCAGTCGGACGCTGACAGCGCCCTTGTTACCGGACATACCACGTAATCCGGTCTGTGTTCGGGTTAATTCCAGTACTGATGTCGGGGAGGTTTCTGGACAGACCTTGCATTTTGTTGCTTCCACGTTGCGGATCACGGCAGTCAGTTCTGATTTTACGAGGACGATCAACGCCGTTCCGACTAGCTAAGTAGGCAGCTGTAAGCACGCTTAACAGAAACGTGTACAGTCCAATACCTGCTCGCTGCGCAGAAGGATATAATCGCACTTCTTATTAGGTCGTCGATCTAGAGTCTCGACAATTTTGTTCTCCCATATGCGTCTGTATGCAACATGTGAGTTATGGGGCGGAAGCGGGATGAATGAGCGTCATCCTTTTTTTCAGGGTCAGTTTGCACGATCTGCTGTGCTGTTAATGGGACGATCTCTTGAAAACCGAGAACCATCAAGTCTGGTCTGTAACGGTCATCGTCTCCAAAGGACAGAGTCACAGGATCAAAGCCTTACTCGGGAAGAGCTAGGACCTTATACTTAGCACGAAGGTCCGGTGAATAGAGGATGTGGCGTACATTCTCTAGGGAAAAGCCAGGGAAGGAGCGATTCTGTCGGCGCCTATACGACATATGTAGCCAGCGCTAACAATGGATGGTAGACCACGTCACATACTCTACCGTTGAGATTCCATGTTCCAACGAAAATCGTGCAGGGTCTTGTAGTAGAGTATTCTGAAAGTCTAGCACATCATGAGTCCGGTATAACGGCCTCGGATCGAGTGGGAAACGAACCTAGCATCTAAAGCGGCGCGAACGGAGTCATGAATTGGATCAAAAATGGTAACTTGAGTTTGGTTGCTGAGGTTTCCCTAGCCACATATCAGCGAACGAACGGCCCGAGAAAGCGACAAAACGTACTAGAAACATGTCAATGGCGATCTGCTTTCCCTTGTCCTGGAAATTGTTGATATATGCCCTCGAAACGCTTTTAGTCGCGTCTGACAAGACGCCTGCGCAACTAGGTGTTAAGCGACGGGGCCGTAGCGCAGGTACGGTTCATACCTGCGAGGGTGCGTTTTCCGCTCCGCGTGAAGCTCGTGTTGAGGGCGCCGGTGCCGGCATATATCCTCGACAGCGCGTCCCCGTTCTCGGCCCACAGCTCGCGGTGGTACGACCACAACGAGTTTGAGTTCACCCACTCCCTCCGGACGAGGAGCAGATACTGCTCCACGCTCGTCCGGGACAGAATGTCCTGCACGAAGTTCGTGCGATCTAGGCTGTCGCATCGTTCCCCATCAGCCTACGCAACACACGACCATGGCGGGAGCAGACGTACCAGTCAAGACAGTTCGTGCGGAAGACGCCTTTCTGTTCCGTAATGATCTCGTCCGTGCCTGCATCGCACATGGTGAATCCAAAGCGGTCTAAGTTATCGGCCACGCTTCCTAGCCGCCTGCGCCGGTACAAATTAGGACCATAAAGCACCGGAATCGGGGGGCGCACCTCAAGTCTCGCAGGACGCTGTCGTGCCCGCTGACGCGCACGGCCTGGTGAAAGTCGTAGTGGGTGATGCCGATGTCATCGCCCCACACGCCCTTGGCGATGTGTAGGTGTCGCGCGTATGCCGCGGTCAGGTTCGCCTCTGCGTCCTTGCTCCCGAGGAGGTTGATGGCGTGAACGTAGCCGTACTGCTCCGTCAGGTGCGCGAAGTGCCGTTCGAACGCCGGCTGCGACGCTTGGGGGCGCGTGATTTGGATCCGCTGGCCAAACGTCTGCAGCCCTTGCTGCTCCCAGAACACTAGGCGGCGTCAAGGGTGAGTAAATATACGCGTTTTCCTAGTATACACCTTACGTGGGACGCTTCCGCGCACTTGAGTGTAGCTGAAGCAGTGGTGCTCCGTAACTAAGATCGTTTCCGTCTGCAGGGATGATGAGCGTCACATCAGCTTGACCTAAGTGGACTCCTCACCTCGACAAAATTAGCGGTGTTTCCATCATCATCAACACCACGCGTGTTGAAACGTGTCCCGGCCCGCTTGGCGCCCAAACGGGAAATCAAACTGAGCGTTGCAACAGTCGGGGCGCCATTAGTCGGTGGAGCAGGAAGCGGTATCGTGAAAATGCCGGCAAAGCCTTGTATGGCAAGGACCTATCCTCTCATGGAGTGAGACCGTCCAAAAACCGACGACAAGAAGAAAAAGTTTGCGCACGATAAACTGACACCGATCCAGGTCCTCCCGTTCCTGCATGTCCAGACGCTCCCGGAAGTCAAGCAAGCTGCGGACGATGTACTCGTTCCACACGAAGCGGTCGTCGAACGCGCCGACGTCGGCCACGCCAGAGTCGCGCGTTAGGCGCTCGGCGAGCCGCGAGGATATGTCCCAGTGCGGGCCGAGGGCATAGTAAAACGAGCCGGAGGACAGGATCTTTTTCAGCGCGGCGCAGGGGTGTTCGAACACGGGTGGCGGCGCGACATTTTGCGCGTACGATTCGCGTATCTCGCGCAGGGACATGACGTCGACTTGTTGTTCCTCATACGTAGGGCTGGGCAGGGTGTCCCCAACGACAGAGAGATCGTCCCACACGGAAGACGTCAAGCTGTAAAAGCTGACCTCGTGGATCTTCGCAACGGACTCTGGGGAATCAGCTATCGGTCTGGTGTTCCCGATCTCCGTTGCAGAAGTGATGACGGCGAGGAAGAGATCTATGCGGTGTTTGTTGTTCAGAGGTACAGAGAGTATCCCTTGGACGCACCGTCCCCAACATGAATGAGACCCAAGCACCCCTTGACCACTCTGCTCGTCAGGCGCACCGAATTCGCGAGGTTAACTTGGTCCTTGGGGAGAAATTCAACAAGAGCCTTGTCAGGGTTCTCCTCTGCTGCTCGGAAGACCAGGGCTCGTCTGGGACGCCCATCAGTTTCTTCTTGTGAGCTTGTGACGAGGTATATCGTCCGGGGGTTATCCCCAAGATACAGGTGCATACTGTAACGAGAGTCTTAGAGGAATACACAGTACCAACTGCCTGTGCTGGGATTGGGGCTGGCTCCTGATTAGGGAGCGATATTTTCTGACGTAATACATGGGTCGCGCACACCGCACGGGTTACATTAAGAGAACAAAAACGACGCGACCAATAGACCTCGTTGCTATCAGATGAGACCTTGCTTCTTAAGATCGTCATATGTCTTGCGATTATAGACGTTGCCCTCCTCATCTTCCAACTCCTCCATCGTCTCCTGCTCAAAGATCTCGTGGCGACCCTCTCGTTTCAACCGCTCAGCCACTGTAAGTAGGAACGTGAGCTGGGTCATAAAGCGAACGCGGCGGGGGTACGTACAGGCCATGGCATCCTCAATCTTGGTGATCTCGTGGAAGTGCTTCGTATTGGGCAAGCCAAGAGCGCGCATGCCGAACGCATGTCTCGATTCTTGGAAATGCCGCTCGAAATTTTTCCTATAATACAGTCGTCTTAGCCATCGTCTCGGATACCTAACCACGAGTACTCACCGTCCCATATACACGTGATCTGAGCAGATCTCACACCGGTACTCCACGCCCAGCCCATGGAGCTTGTAAAGCCAATAAGGGATCGGCTTGCCGTCCCAACCCATCGGAAGCTTCAAAGGGTTGTAGATCCGCTCTTCCTCCTCTTCCTCCTCTCCACCAGCCTCAGGCCCAGCTGTCGGTAAGGGAGCAGGTGGCTTCTGAGATTCCATTATTTCCTGCTCACGCTCTTTAGCAGTCAACGAGAAACGTCGTTCGACGTTTGCCTTGGTATCATTGAGAGTCGGGAACAAGTCCACGAGGAGAGCTGTGGCGAGGTAAGTCAACAACGCCGTGGTGCGATGCTTATTCCTTGATGGCGCTCCATTGCTGGCAGTAGGCGTAGAAGAAGGGGGGCCATTGGGGTTGGAAGGAGGTTGGTCTGACGAAGCTTGCCTAGAGGTGGCTTTGATGTGCTTTTTTGAAGTGAGATGGGCGTCGTATACGGTCTGCTTTGAATAAAGTTTTTGGCCTTGCTAACGGTAAAATGGGATACGCCACATTTTCGTGGTGGAATACTCACACGCTGTACACCAGATACCCTCCCCACTGTCACCGGGGGGTGCCTTTCCCTCGTCTATCCAACCCTCGAGTTCGCCGGCGTCCCATTTTATGCCGAACTCTTCAACAATGGCAGTTTGTTTGGAGTCGACGTCGAGAAGTGGTTGCGTGCGACGTATAAAGGACGTAAGATAAGTGTGTAAAGCACCGATGTACCTGGGGGACACTAAACAAGAAAGGACAGGAGGTACTTTGAGTAACTCACGTCTCATAGTCTCGACTGAATCGGGTCTCCTTGGGCATATCCGCATGGATGAGTCCCTTTTCAGCGAGGAGTAAAGCATCTAGGTATTGGAGATAGCCAAGCCGCTTCCCGACATTCTTCAAATTGTTAAATGCAGTGTGGTTCGCGTGAAGGTCGAGGTATCTTCCGTAGACTTCTTCTCCAGAAAACATGTTTGCCACAGCTAAAGGAGGCGCAATTGAGAGGGAGCAGGGATGACGTGCATTTTTAACTCACGATCCTCATAGACGTAGTCCTCGTCATAGTCTTCGGGAGTGATTTCTTCGAGAAGAGCGGCAATGTCAAGCTCGACCCCATCTGCACCTGCATCAGGATATTTGTTGTGGTGCTCCTGAACTTTACCCAACCTCGCGTAAAATTCAGACAAATCTCCAGGCTGGCTCGGCGCAGAGATCGCGTCGATTTCTACGTCGCGCGTGTCTTGGTCCCGATACATCGAGTGTAGAGTGGTGACGCGAGAAGAAATGCGGTCGAGGATTTGGGAAGCTTTGTGCTCGTTCTGGAGACGGGTCTGGTGTGCATTTTGGGGGCGTGAAAGGACCGTGTAAAGTGCTCGCTCGTACTGTTCTATTTCTTCGTGTGTTTGGCGTTGAATTTCGATGACCGAGTCCATAGTTGTGTCTTGTTGGCCCAAAGTCGAGTACAAGGGAAACCCGCTTTTAAAACTCCGACAATTTTACATTTCTGAATTCAACAGCCAACAGTGACAATGTCTGGCATCAATCCCAGCGACGACGTGCGTATTCCGTCTCCCCCGTTTCCGTTTAAATTTTTCTTAATTCTCCACCCAGAAACTTATTTTCGAGTCTTCCGAGGCTGTCTCGGTCATCTCCACCTTCGATGACCTTGGTCTCAAGGAGGACCTCTTGCGGGGCATTTACGCATACAGTCCGTCCTTTTCGCTCTCCCGTATATCTCACCTTGATATATGGCCTCCACAGACTTTGAAAAACCCTCTGCGATACAGCAACGTGCCATTCTTCCCATAACACAGGGCCGCGATGTCATCGCCCAAGCACAGTCTGGCACAGGTAAAACCGCCACGTTCTCCATCGCCATGCTCCAGTCCATCGACGTTACCGTCCGAGAGACGCAAGCGCTCGTCCTCTCACCCACCCGCGAACTCGCGACGCAAATCCAGTCCGTCCTTCTTGCCTTAGGCGACTACATGAACGTGCAGTGCCATGCGTGCATTGGCGGCACTTCAATTGGCGAGGATATACGTAAGCTCGAATACGGTCAGCACATCGTCTCCGGGACGCCGGGACGCGTTTTTGACATGATCCGTCGGCGTACGCTCCGCACGCGCAACATCAAGATGCTCATCCTTGACGAGGCCGACGAACTCCTCAACAAGGGCTTCAAAGACCAAATTTACGACGTCTACCGCTACCTCCCTCCCGCCACGCAGGTCGTGCTCCTCAGCGCTACTCTGCCATATGATGTCCTCGAAATGACCACAAAATTCATGACCGACCCTATCCGCATTCTCGTCAAGCGTGATGAACTGACGCTCGAGGGTATCAAGCAGTTCTTTGTCGCGGTTGAGAAGGAGGACTGGAAATTCGACACGTTGTGCGACTTGTATGACACCCTCACCATTACCCAAGCTGTCATCTTCTGCAACACACGACGCAAGGTGCGCCATTTATGCCGTCGCTCACAGTCAAGGTTTCTTGATCAGCTATTTCTAGGTCGACTGGTTAACAGAAAAGATGCGGGCAGCCGATTTCACAGTGTCATCAATGCATGGTGAGATGCCGCAAAAAGAGCGTGATGCGATCATGGCAGAGTTCCGTGGCGGAACATCGTAAGTGTGCTCTGCTGATATATCGAATTCCTTGCTTACTTTGAGCTTAGGCGGGTGTTGATCACAACCGACGTTTGGGCCCGCGGTATTGACGTGCAGCAAGTCTCATTAGTCATTAACTACGATCTTCCAGCGTAAGTGACTCATTACTTGTCCCCTTCACGATCATCAACTCTTCACCTAATAGAAATCGTGAAAACTATATCCATCGCATCGGTCGTTCGGGCCGGTTCGGCCGCAAAGGTGTAGCCATTAACGTGCGTCGCTCTCATCATCCTGTATCGTTACCGTGAATCTAACCACGTTATACTAGTTTGTGACTGTTGATGACGTTCGTATTCTGCGGGATATAGGTTCGTAGAAGCTACTCATCCTTGTCTTCTCGCGCTAACAAGTCTTCCTTTCTCGACGTATCAGAACAATTCTACAGCACACAAATAGTAAGATATACTTCTCAACAGCGTTCGGCCTCGTGACTGACCGTATTCCCTAGGACGAGATGCCGGTAAACGCCGCCGAGCTCATCTAGTCTTACCTCTTGATCACCGCATCTCGATTCGTTCCCTTCTTTTTTGTTTTTGTTTCTTGTATCGCTGCGCCAGTGCTCATGCATATCCCGGTCTGATGTATTGCGCCAGTCCGTGGCATACTCCACTACTGTAAAGTATCTTAGTTATAACTAAGGAATCCCCACGCACTATTTTCTCTTTGCGTTCTTGTTCTGATTACTATGGTCCTTTGAATGGACCACCTACGCCCCTCGGGCTACGTGCTGGGCAGACCCACGCAGAGCGTCACCGGGACGTTGAAGCATATAATCAGGACGATTTTACAGCTTTGCATGCGACCAGCCGGATATACGTCCTTGTGCCATTGCCGCGAACTCGGATATGCATCGAGACTTTCCAACGGGCAGGCATGTCGAATACCCATGCCCAGCCGTGCAGCCCAGGCTGTAGGCCATACGCCAGCGACGCGGGGACCGGCTCCGAAACGGCAACGGACGCGAGCCCGTCCCGCATGCGAGAGTACCGAACCATGTCCTGATTTGACACCCTCGTCCTCACCCTCGCCCTCATTGCCATGAGTATTTCTATCCACCGCACCACGCGCAGCGAGTGAGGTGGTGGACGTCGGTGAGGGATTGGCAAGATACTGGGATTTCGTCTGCACGGGCTTGACCGAGGTTGGGCGCGGGCGTCGGCATGAGCAGTGCTGCTGGTGCCGCAGAGGCGAGACCTAGAACGCAGGAAAAGCCGCCGGGGTGGGCATCGGCGAGAAATTGGCAAGATAATGGGATTCACAGGATCACCGTCTGCACGGGTTTGACCGAAGGTGTCTATGCTAGCTGGTACAGTGCGTAGGATTGACGCGATGAGCGTTGGGGAACATAACTTAGTGGGCGCGGGCGTCGGCATGAGCGGTGCCGATGCTCGAATGCTTTGGTTTGTCGTTATTTGGGAACGGTTTCCTTGACGGTTTCCCTGACTCCAAGCCTGACTCCAAGCCTGACTTGAGCCTGACTCTGTCGACCGGGATCTTACTTGTGGTTGTGTAGAGGTCGCAATCATTTTAATTATAAAACATGGTAATCCAGTATGCATGTTTTGTTGCTACAATGTATGATATTGATGACATTTGACGTATTCTTTTGTGATACGGCTAACCTGGATGGAGAAGGGCGCATTGAGAATCTAGACGAGACTGTTTGTGTATATTTACATCTGATATGGTCTGTCGTCAAATCGACCTGCCATATGACCTTGCCAAGCAAGGTGATAACGGCACATGTATAGGGTGATACATTTTAGTGATGCTGCTCAGGCATGAGGCCTGCACGAGGAATGGTGCTTCCAACTCTCGGTGCGCTATATTCTTTCTGCACTTCCCGTTTGAAACATTTATCTCATTCAAGTCATGATTCAAGTTGATGAGCACCGCCGCCCTAGCGCCCACTATCCATTTGCGCTTTGGCATTCCTCCCTGTAGATCCGCAAATTTCACAGTTCCGGGGCGACCAGACATGGATCTGCGCAGTGTCAGGCCCTCGATGCCTCATCACTCGTGTGACCTCGACCGCAGCTGGGTCCCACGTGGAAATCTGCCTGTCCCCATGTTGCGCCTACGACATTTATGCTCCCCCTTGTTTACTCTCTTTCTTTCCTCCCCGTCGCGGTGGACAAAATCTCGGCACATATCAAGTTGAGACATTCTCTTAGATATTGGGCTGCCCGCCTTCAGCCACGTTTCTTCAACTTTCGAGGCTGTCACCTTCCGAAGGCCCGCCGGGCGAGTATGCATTACAGAGTTGTGTTGTGTTCTTCTGTGAGATGCTACAGACTACTAGAGGTGGGGCACGCGGGTAATGGGTGTGAGAAAGCTCCGGGTGTGACTGCAGCTTGACAGGCGATCGAGAAGTTGACGGTTTGATGCGGATCCCCTTACGCAACGCCTGGGAATGGCTGGTGGAATTGCAATGACAGGTGCACCGGACGCAACTCGAGGAGCGACCAATACAGGCAGCAAGGCGGGGAAAGGGCTTGGACTCCTTGGACTACATGGTTTTGGGCCGGTGGGACCGTGGCCGCAAAGGTGCTACTGTAAATTATGTGCGGCTGTCCTTGCATGGAAGCGTAAATACATCGATAGTGTCACATGAGAAATAAGCGGAGTGCCATCATGTACCACTCAGGTGAAATTGTGTGACCGTGACGATGCATGTGGCAGTGATAGTACTAGAACCTCCAGCACCAGCAGTCCCGGGCCTACCGCTTCAATCGTTTTAATGGGGGCCTTCTTCAAGTACATCTTTCATGACCCCGCTTCCATACCAGACGGTTTTTCCAGCTGCAGCCAGTACCACAATCATACTGTATACTTGTTCCGAGTCGTTCTCAAGGAGAACGCGACTCGCCAGTTGCACTTGGCTATGTTCGGCTCGATCTGATGGGCGCCAATATTTTCTTTATCGGCGTTTCGTATTTCTTTCATAATTCAACATTTCATCGGAAGTAGGGCATACAGTATCTTCCGTAAGTGTATTGTCGCAAAATCGGGAAGGTTTGTGACCGTTGTATGGTAACACCCTCTTCGATATCCCCTTCAGCAGCTGCAACTGGTAACTTGCTTGTCACGATCACTGCATGGCATAGAGCAATGTAGATGGCGTGCGGTGATGATACCATCCAGGCCCTCTGGGCTGTCCGTATACAACTGCCCTACCAGTGCTTCCGTGCATCCCGGCACAATGTGCCGTCGAGAGAACACATCCAGTTTGTCGATCAATCACACTTCCAGGCAGCACAACACAAAGTGACATGCTCCACAGTCACCGCATAAGTCCAATTCATGTAACAGGCGCTTCGTTCTCCCCGCGTTTCGTCCTCGAACCTCTCTGTGCTGTATCGACGACCCATGGTGACTTCAGTGCCGCCAGCGCTACTATATGTAGCATCATTAATCACATCCCGCTACACCCGCACTGGTCTACATGTTTCAAAAACGTTGCCCAAGGGAATGCTGATTCACTCTTTCACAGAAGAGAAGCCTCGACTTGAACCTCGAGGTGTTTCCAGTCTGTCAAACTCCACGCGGGCCCCTTAAAGTAGGACATCCGATGAGCGCTGAGTAGTTTTCTAATGACACAGAAGAGCGGTAATATGAACAATTCTGGAAACATAAAACAGTGACTGGTAAGTCCGAGTATCACTTCCTATCACAGTATCACTACTGGTAGCGGTGTTTCTCGATCTACCAGTACACGTTTAAGGGTCATGCCAGTTGACCACCCCTAATCGAGCTGATCACTACCAGTCGGCCGAAGGTTTGGCTAACAGCGTTCAACTTATAAGCCATTTCCCCTACTAGTTCGTCGTATCGTCTCATTTCCATCTTCCCGACATCGCATTGTTTGGCACTCGCAGATGGCCCCGCGCGACAGTGATGACTCAGATGTGGTTTACGAGAAGACCCGTTATATCCCGCAACCTGAACATACGACAGAGGCTCGAGGAGGTCAATTGACTTTCTGTCTGGCGAACCATATACTCATTTGTGTACCAGGAGTGACCTCCAAATTCCCTTCTGAGCTGTGGTTGAAGTACCTTGACGAGATAGGGGAGCAAGATAAAGCGATGGTCGAGAGGTACCAGAAAGAAGCGGACAGCACCCTCGTATTTGTATGTGCTGGTCCCACAGTCCTCTGCCTATATATTCTGAGGCGTTGCTTCAAGGCCGGTCTGTTCACGGCTGTCATCACGGTCTCCATTGTTGAAAGCTACAAGTGGTTATCTCCCGATCCAGGCGATGAGACCGTCAGACTACTCACCCAACTTGTCCATATCTCCAGCGGGATACCCCTCGAGAACAGCTCAGCTGGGAATGGCCAGCCGTTCAAGCCAACGATTTCTGCCATCATGGTCAATGTCACATGGTTCTGCAGCGTCGTTCTCTGCTTGGCTTGCGCGGTGTTCGCGACTGTGATCCAACAACAGACCCGGCAGTATCTGGTGCTCACGCAGAGACCCGGTGCACCCTACGAGCGTGCGTCTTTACGAATGTTTTTATTCAATGGCCTTGGAAAATTCTATGTGGACACAGTCCTCCAGTTACTGTCCATGTCATTGCACACGTCCATCCTTCTCTACTGTGTGGGTCTTGTCATCTATATTTTCACCATCGGCGAGGGCATCGGATTCCTCACCCTTGGACCTGTCACCCTTGGACCCCTTTCCCTCGGCTATCTCGCCATTGTCTATCTCTCAACCTTCTACTTCATATACGGAATTGCGACATATTTGCCGTTCTTTTACTTCGATTGCCCATATGGCACACCCTTCACTGCACTCGCGTGGTGCTTACACCACATTTTACTGTCTGGGGTTTTCTCGACCATTCGGTGTATTCCTGGACTCAGACTCGAAAAGCGGATCAACGAACATATACAAAAGTTTCGGGACGGTCTACAGAGGACCGTCGAGCTCTATGGCATCCAGGCACAGCAATCGGTGGATCCAAATGCGCTTGAATGGACCCTTCAAGTTAGGGCTCCCGTTGAAAAGGACAAGACCGAAAGCATTGCCGCATCGGTGCCGGAATTTTTCGACGACTATGCTCTATCGGAGTTCTATCGGCCTGATCCCATCATCTCCTCCTTCCGTCGCCTAAAGACGTATATATTAGGATTCTCTACAAGATTCTTCACTGGCAAGTCAGACACAGTCAAGCGCAAAAACCCGGAGCGACTGCGGGTGAGTCTGGAGTGTCTGTGGTGTTGGGTTAGGGTGTACAATCAGAACTCGGTGCCCTTGCCACCCCATTTCTCCCCTCCCGACACTCATCACCTTAAAGTTTGGGCCGAACAGGACCCCACTGCCGTATGATAGGGCGATGTTTCTGCGCGTTGGTTGCAAAGAAGCTTGCAACCGACGTCAACTCAAGCCGCGACTCAGGTGTTGGTTTCCACGACTCCGAGTTGGATTCGAAGCTGCGGTCCCTATCGACCATTCTAGGAAGAACGAGGGAGGATGTGGACACTTATCTTCGCCAGCCCGGCGCCATCAGTCTCGTGAGCATCATCTTCATTACACCGACCACGGAGAACGCCTTGGGCACCAAAAATGTACCATCGGACGTACTTGACATATTCCGAACGACTGCCCGCATCCTCGCGGAGGATATCTCGACTTCACCAGACGCAGGGCCGCCACAGAATCTGGTAGATCGCTTCAACGAGATGTATTCCAATGCACAAGAATACCCAGCTCTTGCTCGGCTGGCGGACCAACTGAAGCCGATCAAGGAGAAGCTAGACGCGCGACGGGCCAGAGATGGTCACTTTGGCACTGCCTGACCGAATGACCGAACCTGTAACGGATCAATACCGCCTACGTTACGAGCGCGTCGTACTATACAAGTTCAATCACCTCTCGTCTCCTACTATACTGCCGGCGCACGAATCTTTTTTTGAAAACCGATTTATTCCGCGGCAGTACATAGTACAAGAATGGTCTTCCACTCCCAACAGAGCGAAATTTATGGAACACAAGCAACGTGAGCTGAGCCTCGCGTGCGGTCGAGTCGTAAACATTCCGAAACAGTGTCTAGGAACAGAAGGGCACCTTTCAAGGAAGCCGGTATAAGGGGGCGCAGAGGGCTGGTAAATAGTGCGGGCAGTTCGGGACAGAGTAAATAGCTGAGAGACATTACTGCTTCTTTACTCCACGGCGATTAGTCGGATTAGTTCTAAGCTCGCTTCTATACCAAGTTCTATCTATGTGTCTGAAAATAACATGCTTTTATCCCCGCGTTAATGATATCCGTCTGTGTCTGCGTTCCGTGACAGGATCTTGCCGCCCGTATCACCGGATGCTGCATCGGGGCCCTGATCCTATGTAAGTCGCTGGGCGCTCTTGGGTCACCCATTTCCCTCGGAGCCGGCGGTGTGCACAACGCAGGACTGGCATGCATATCGGCTATCCTCGGCACAGAGCACCATGAAGGTTTACTTTTGCATGACCAACTTCGGGTCATCAATTTCCGGAATGTCGTTTCCCTCGTGTCTGGTGGGATCGACACCTCGTCCGCTGCGGTGGGAGTCCGTACCCGAGGTCCTACCTAGGGACAACTGGCAGCGACGATTGCTGCAGGAAATGTATTCGGGTGTCCTGAACGCGCAGCGCTCCGATCAGCTCAAGAACGAAACGGTGAAGACATTAGATCAACTGCGAAAGATATTGGAAAAAACTACTGCATGGAGTCATAACACGATCAATAGCACGATACGACGACGCCATACGACGACGCCAAGACCATTGATCAAGAATTTGTCAGGTGACCGGTGACCGGTGACCCGGCAACACGCCCGGCAACACGCGACAGATGATTATTTTATCCAAGATTTTATCCATAAGTTATCGACATACAAGTTGACATGCGTCGTATTGTCGTATCCTGCTGTGCATTCGGTTAGGTAGTACCATACATTTAGTCTTGATGCGATGATGGGACTACAGTAAAAGGCGAATAAAAGAACAAGATTCGGGTACGCGCGACGGTACAAGCGACAGAGGCCGAAAAAAGTATTCGCTGGAAATTGCCATTACAAAACCACCGAAAGAAATACCACCACACCCTCGCTAGCTTGATGTGGTCTGAGGGTGGTCTGAGGGTGTTAATGTGTGCTACTACCTTCCACTTAGGTAGGGCTATTGTAGGTATGTCCCGGCTACCTGTCTTGTGTAGGGCAGTGCAACATCGAACACAACTACACTCGTTCCTCTCTTCGTCTTAGAATGGCGATTGTCCTAGTATTCCAAACATGATGAGGTGAGGTGCAAGCGAATGGTCAATATCAGGGTATAGCAAAGCAACGCAGAACTCCGACAAATATATACAGAACGTCTCATCTGCGAAACCCCCGAGCGCCGGAGTCCCCTCCATCAGCAGCTATCCACTGAGGGATGGTTATTCCGTCACACCTCTTGAGTGGCAGAAATACCACTGCTCAGCCTGTCCGTCACTAGATCCACTTCCTCAACGAATGTGCGTATGTGGGTTAACAGTTCCTCGGTCTCGACAACTCTCTCCGACGATTGGACACCGTCTGGCCGAGCCGGCACTCCACCCACGCCAGGGGGGTCGCTGCCGTATTTTTCGTTGACGTCAAGGGGGAAAGGTACGTCAGGGCGCTCGCCCATCCAGTGGTCCCGGAGACGGACTAGGAGAACCTCAGTGGCATCCCGGAAGCCCCAATGGGCGCCAACGAGCCCCTCGAACCAGCGCTCCGTCGAGCCATACACATACGCGACGACCCACTCCCAGGCGTGCGCCTGCGGGACCAGGTCTCCGTGGAAGATGGAGCGGAAGACGAACTGGCGGGCGCTGCGCTGGCACTCCCACGTGACGCGCTCGAACGGGTGCAGGTGCGGCTCGAGCCACGGCGGCATGCGCGCGCAGGACCAAAGCGGCGCGCGCGCGGCGTGCTCCCAGCCCGTGAGCGCGAGCGTCGCGTCGCTGTGCACGTCGCCGGGATGCGCCCAGCGCACGACGAAGCGCGCCATCTGCATGTCCCGGTGCCGCACGCCGAATCCCCGGCTCTGCAGTACCGCGTGCGCCGTGAACCGCGCGTCTGGCGAGAGCGAGCACGGAAGGTAGAACCCCCCGGAGTGGTACGGTATTAGGTGGCCGAGGCGCTTCCACGTAGCGCGCGCGGCCGCGACGTCTGCGTCGCTTAGCGGTACGGAGCCCGGCCATCCCGTCTCGCGCCCGCCGGGCATCTCTTCTTGGCAACCGAAAATGCGCTCCGGGCGCTGCGCGAGAGCGAAGAGATAGTCGTGCGTCGAGGTAGGAGCTTTTTGAGGTTCCATGTGTATGAGTGGTCCCTCATCAAACGGTGGTCCTAGGAGTATCGGTCGGCGGTAGCGAGCCGACGCAGCGGCCGTACGTGGGGGAGAGTCTGGAACGTCTGTCTCTGAGCAGAGCACATGGCTGCGACAGTTGAAGAGCTTGACGAGCAGCTCTCCGAGCCTTGCGCACACCGTCGTGATCTGTCGCGGCACGAGGTTCGCCCAAATGTCGTCCAAGCACTCTCCCAGGAGCTAATACACCGCAAACGAGCCTTAATTCAACTACGATGCGGTGCAGAAACGAGGGAATGAAATGCTCATACCAGCTCAAGTAAGACGACCTCGGCATTAATTGGGTTCGGGACGTTGTCGTAGTACCCATATATTTTAGGTGCGATGATCTGAGCATGATCGCGAATGATCTGGGTCATGCCGACCTGAGTGCGGATAGCACGTCGGTCACCGCCGGCGCACAGGCAAAGACGAAAGGTAGCGGTGCCTCACCAAGGCCTTTGTAGTGTATGTTGGCCGACCGCGGGGAAAATGTGCAAGCATGGAATGGGGGCCAAGCGGGACACTCTCCGGATCAAACGTGATCAGGATCATCTATACGAGTCAATCGGCGTGAATGGTGAAGAAGAGAGCCGGGAGGGACATACCTGTTCGCCTACATGATACGTGTCCTCACATCCAGTTACTACGGGGTACGGTGGCTTTCTGTCCTGAACCTTCCCTTTACCTTTTCTCTTTCCAGTTGATGGTGACGGTACAATGGTGGCATTACGACTCAGACGGTAGGCCTGCTCACCGGCGGCGGCGGCTGCAGCAAATTTCTTGAGTGCGAGAATGTCAACGTGGGGGAAAAACGTGGACATTGTAATGCGCTTGCGGAAACACGAGGAGCGTTTACAAGGTCGTTTCAGTGCTGTAGCGACGCTTAATGTAGAAGACAGGAGCAAGGAAGCTGTCAAATTTCCTCGATGAGAAAAACAAATTGAGATGTTGTGCGGGATGAACAGACGAATAGTTTGTGAAGAACGTGCAGGCGAGAGGGTGACATATAGCGCCGTGGCTGCTAGTAAGGTTGCTGTATTTAAGCTGGGCCGCAGCAACGACGAATCAGACGGCGGTAAATCTAGGGCACGCGTAAGGTGTATTGGCTAGCCTGAGGTCTGGCCAAGGAACTGGCAGTGCTTCCAGACGCTACGATACTGTATTCTTACAGTAAGGGGGGAGCGCCAGCCCTGAGAGTGTGAAGCGTCAATAAGACGTAAGAGGGGTAATACAGCACAGCGGCCGGCTTCTTGTCCGCTCGAGCTGGTGATGGAAAAATAAATGAAGAATTGAGCCCTCTGTACGAAAACCAGAAGGTAAACACTGACCTGTGCAACAGAGAAATCGAATTTAGCGAGTCAGGTGCGATTCCGAGTCCATATCAAACAATCGTTCTACTTTGTTTTGCGCTCTGGGTCCAGCCACGAATTATGTAAGCGAGCCTGAGCAAACCCCGGCTGCTAAGTTGAACTGCAGCACTGGCCAACTGGGAATGCAGGACCCAAGATGGTAGCGAAAACGGTGTACATTCCGAGGTTTTAACTTGAAGATGCTTATACGATCTATGCCGTTATCGGCTGCAGATAATGCAAAATCATTGCAGATCCTTGTCCAGATCTCGATAATTGCTTTTCGGCACCGGCCGGAGCGCAGCCTTGACCGAGCCCAGGAGTTTACTCGAGCTCACCTCACAGCACTACTAGCACCATGAACAGGATATTCGGCACATCGTCTAGCAAGAAGCCACAGACGACATTGCAAGATGTCATCACGCAGGTGGGCACGTTTCGAGCCAATCCGCTGGTTTTGTGTTTTTACGACTTGGACCGGACAGACCGATGCTCGGTCAGGCGCCATCGAGGTCAAAATTAAGAAGCTTGACGGGGAACTCGTGCGATATAAGGAGCAGATGAGCAAGTTGCGTAGTGGGCCTGGGAAGGTGGGTCCGTGCCGTCAACTGTCAGCGTGGTGCAACGACGCTGAGTGTGCCGGGGTGAGTAGGAGGCAATCCAGCAGCGGGCGATGCGCACTTTGAAGCAGAAGCGCATGTACGAAGCGCAGCTAGCGCAACTCGCGCAACAGACTTTTAACATAGAAAGCACGGCGCTTGCCACGGAGAACCTGCGCAATACCATGGCGACGCTTGACGCGATGAGCCAAGCAAACAAAGAACTGCGCAAGCAATACGGCAAAATCGACATTGACAAGATCGAGGTACGCGACTCGTAACTGGGCTTACCACCTCCTTCCCTCACCTTTTCGGGGTGACCTGTTAGAGCATGCAATATGATATGGGGGAGCTGCTGGAGCAAGCGAATGAGGTCCAGGAGACGCTGAGCCGGTCCTATGCCGTCCCAGATGAGATAGATGAGGCAGATCTCGAAGCTGGTACGCCCGTTCCTGCTCTATATGATCTCGTTCTAACTCGAGGTCTATCACAGAACTGGACGCACTCGGGATGGAAGACGAAGAGGAAGGGACATCATACCTAGCGGATCTCAACAAGGCGCCAGATTTCATTGACGAAGCTCCCGTCGAAATGACCGAGGTCCGCATATCGAACTCCTAACCAGTCCTTCTCATACTCACTTTGTGCGTCGTGCACAGCCGTCTCATGCTACCCCAGAAGCCATCAAGACCACTTAGTACCCAACCGCCTTTCCGGCCTGTATTCAATTTTTACACGCATACGATCAAGCGAGCATATATTCAAATGGTGTACTGTAGATCATTTCCCCGCCCTTTGTCCGTTGTGGGTTGATATGTGTATGATGACGAGACAACGAGCTACACTCCACTATAATGCATCACCTGCTGGCTTCCTTTTCTTTCTTTTACGCCTGCGCTTCTTGCGAAGGTGGCCCTCCGTGTCTTCGGGGGCCATCGACGGAGGACCGGTGAGGTTGAGGATGGGCGGAAAAGGAGATGGTTGAATTGGAAAGCCGGGAAGAGATCGTCCTGGTGATCTAGGAGACGTCGCGCCGATACCAGTCGCAGCAACTAGGTGTTGATCCGAATCACATCGTCAGTTCGGGAACACTGGAGTACCAACCACAACATACCGGTGTTTGACGCCTCAGAAGCGCCATCCCGAAGCAGCTTCCCCTCTGGTGTATCAAGTGGGGGTTGCGTCAACGGGCCTTCGTCCTGCGCGTTCTGTGTGTTGGCAGACCGCGGACCACCGTTGAGTTCCACTGTCACAGCGCTCTCTGGTAGGAGACTTTTCTTCTTCTTCTTCTTCTTCTTTTTCGGGGTAGGCTCTGCTGTCGTGGCGAATGGGTCCGTCGTCCCCTCGTCGACGACCATTCGGTCAACTGCCTGGGCCGCCCCATCCGTAGCCTCCTTCATTTCCTCCACCTCTTTCCGTCGCTTTTTCCCCTTCTTTCCCGCAGCGTCGAAGGGATCGATAATGGTGCGCTTTCGGATCGTGCCCACGCGTGACTCTTCAGCGCTGCTCTCTTCTTCCTCTCCGTCTTCATTCTTCTTCACACCCACCACGTCTGCGTGCGCACCATTCGCCGTCTCCCGGGCGCGCTTTTTATCACCCTGTAGTTTCTGCACGAGACGCACCTGCGCAGGGGCATGACTCTCTGGGAGTGGCGCACCGACGCCCAGCCTGGCAGCATGAATGGGAGATGGGGGGGGAGATAGAGAAGCGCTCGCATGCGGCAAAGTAGAATATAGAAGAAAAGAGGGAATACATACCGTGGCGGCCGACGTAGGAGCGCCTGCAGCTCCGCCTCTGCCTCGGCTGCGCGCGAGGACGACTGGGTCAAAGAGCCCGATGATGCCGGTAGCCAGGACGCGACGAGGTTCTGTGCTTGCGCCATGGCGAGGTCGACCTGTGCTTGAAGCGTCTCGGTGTCGATGTCATTGTTGGGTTCCTCCATGTCCACACGTAGGTCATAACTTGGGCTTTCAAAGGAAAAGGGATTCTGTGAGCGCTCGGCAATAGTCAACTCAATTGACGGGATTTGTGCGGCAATTTCGTGCACTGGTGAGTATCGGTGAAAACCGGCGCGAGATAGCCGGTCAGGTGACGATGTCCAAACCTTGGCCGAGAAAGCCTCAAGAGTCACTGAAAGCATAATTCTGTCTTTCCATGAAAAGATCATGAAAACGCGCTGACAAATACTTAAAAATTTTACAAAATCTGTACCCCAAAAAATAGCATGAATGGATTTTATGTCCATTCAAGGATTATCACATGAGATATACTGTGAAAAAACTTAATGTTCATATGTGTTAAAAAAATTAAAAGTTTGTTTACCAATTGTTCTGATACAAAAACATAGCTTAAACTTAAAGTCTATTCACAATTTATCCAAAATGGATAATCACTGAATAAACTTAATGTCAGTTTCCATCACCCCTGTCACACATTTTTCACAGTCCATTCCATGGCCACATCCAGAAAAGACTTAATATGTTTTCATTGAAAAATATTCAACAATTTTTCAATTGCATGTTCCATGTACAGATTTAAAGTAGTTCAAAATAACACAAAAATACAGATTTAAAATTTCCAGATGACACAGATATACAGATTTTGAGTTTTCCAGATAACACAAAAATACAGATTTTAAAATTCTCCAGACATAGATATAGAGTGTACATCCAGTCCGCACCTGGGCGTGGTGACGGCGCTGGTGACAGGTGGTCACATCACCAAGGTGTCACCAGTGCAGGACCCGAAATATACGCGCACCCAAGCATTCCTTAGCACCCTTAGCACATTTCGCACGCTTTCCTTTTTCGTCATTAGCGTCCTTAGGGCGTTCTGCACATTTCACACATTGTTGACTTGCCCCCTCGTGTTCCCCGGTGTGCCCCACCCATGCGCGGCCTTAGTAACTCGGGTGTAACATGTTGCCGACCATGATGGCCACCTCTGCAAAGTTTCGTGTCGCACGGAAGCGTGCGTGACCGCTTGCGAACACCTGCGACCACCCAGACCAGCAGGGCTACATGCAGCCCAATGTTCTGATTCCCGACCTCGCCGCACCTGCGTGCGGCCTTAGAAACTCAAGCTCAACGCCTCGCCAACCAAGGTCGCTCCCTCTGCGAGGTTTCATGTCGCGCGGAGGTGTGCACGATTGTTTGCGATCGCCTGTGACCACCCGACCCAGCAGGGCTCAGTGCAGCCCAGTGCCCACCGTTCCCTTTCCTGACCGCGCTGTACTCATGCGCAGCCTTAGCTATTCGACACAGACGCGACTGCGACTGCTCCGGGCCTACCTACAACACCTCACGCCCCGCGGAGGCCTGCGTGCTCACTTGCGCCGCTTCACACCCCCAAAATCCTGTGCACCTTAGACATTAGGTATGTTTCAACTCTTTCCAGTCTATTGATGGATTCGGGCATTTCAGACGTTTCAGACGTTTTGACCCTTTAGGTTGCTTAGCACACTTCAAACATTTCAGTCACCGTGCCAACCCCCTATCCAAAACCATGTACACGGTGTACTCCACCCAGTGGTGGCGTCACCACGAATATATTTCACGCCCACGTACAGTGTGTCACGACGTTACCAGTCACGGGCACCAGCATCACCCTGGTGATCACCACGACGCAGGGATATACAGATTTTAAGTTTGTCCAGGTAACACAAAAAAAAAACTACAATTAATTAATTATCCAAAAATGATACTATATGATTTTTTTTTTCTCTCATTCCTGTCAGCAGTCAGACTGTCTGAGCATTGGACTGTCTGAGTGTCAGACTATCTGAAAGTCCAACTGTCAGAGGCTCAGAGCGACAGAGGGATAGAGTGTTGGAATGTCAGACTGTCAGACTGTTGGAGCATCAGACTGTCAGACTGTTGGGGTGTCAGAGTGTTAGAGTGTCAGAGTCAGACAGTCAGAGTTTCACGATCCTAGAGGCGGACTCACGACCTTGTTGCTACCACTTAGTCATGGGGTGTCTTCCAGGTCATGCTTAGTCAGTGCACCAGTGCGGTGGTCAGTCAGCAGGCTCTTCTGTCAATGACAGATGCAGCAGTAAGTAGGCTCTTCAGTAAGTCAATACTGATGCAGCAGTAAAGCAGAGGGGAACAAGAGGCAAGATCTGGACAAGAGGTGGCAACAGCTTGTATTAAACAAGACTAGAACGAGGGATACAAGCTAGACTACAGTTCCTTAAATACTACACAAAGATTCTTCTCAATCTAAGTATAGAACAATTCTGTGAGCTGGCAGGAAATGAGAAGTAGGACTCTGAAACATTTGGAATACTCTGGTAGAAAGAGAAGCAAAATCTGAAACATAGAAGGGGAAGTAAGAACTTTCTAAAGAATATCCACAACTGAAATCCAGAAACCACAGAAGTAGAGCATGGCATGATCGGATCGTGACACAGTGCATCAGACTGTCTGACTGTCAGAGAGTCAGAGAGTCAAAGAGTTGGACTGTCAGAGAGTCAGAGCATCAGAGAGTCAGACTGTCTGAGAGTCAGAGAGTCAGACTGTCAGCACATAATGATCAGTAGTGGCTTATATAATTGATACCCCCAGCCGACGGTGAGAATCTTCTATCGTTCATACTCAGCCGACGTCGGCCGACGTCGGAGACTCCCACATGGTTGATACTCCAGCCGGCGCCGGCTGGGAGCGGGGGGTCCGCTTTGCGATTATGAGTCTACATGAGTGAAACTAGCACCTATTGTAGCAAATATGTGTCATTGGGAACATAGGAAATAGGGTATACCAAAGGGTATCGCTAAATGAATGTGAGGGGGAATCAGGGATGCATCAATCTTGGCATCAACAACATAACAGGTCTATGGGGAGTCCAGGAAGTTTGGATGAATTTGAAGTGAGTACTTAGTGTGCCAGAAGTGGGAATCAGTACATTATTTGATCAAGAGTCATCCATATACAACAACAGTGACATATCCAACTAGTTAAGACCTCATATTTTCTGGTATTCGGTTCCATGACCTGATTTTAGAATACTAGCTGGATGCTCTGTCGATGTAGCCGTGCATATATTTCTATCTTTTTGAAGAGATCGACATAAGAATGTGGCTAAGTGCGGACCTCCCGACCACCTTTCATAGGTGACATGTCCAACCAGTTAAAGTCACCTTGTATTGACGGGTATCCATGATGCGTTCAGGGGACCTAACATTGACAGGCGCTCTATTAGTGTAGCCATGTATATATTTCTATCTGTCTGAGGAGATCAAAGGATTGCATCCAAGCGCGGACCTCCCGACCATCTTGAATGGGTGACATATCCAACCAGCATTGATGGGAGTCCACAAGGGTTCAGAGGGCCTATGCGTCTCACACAGACAGACACTCCATCAGTGTTGCCATGTACACACGGTTATCCATCTGAATATGCATACGAATGTACCCAAGTGTGGATATCCTGTCCCTCATGAAGGGGACGGATGTCCAACCTGCTAGTACACCTCAAGAAAGGCCATTCTATTTGATTCATCATTAAAACATTGAAGTGAACTGATATTCATGTATATGTACAATAAGGGGAATATGCTAAGACAAGTGGATCGACTTGATTTTACAATGCTTTAATGGAGCATCTGTAATCGGAGTAAGGGCCTTCCTTGAGCTTCTGGAAAGTTCCTCCCATGCATGCATCTGGTATGACGCATATGCTTGGTGCCCTTTAAGCGACCCCTGTGTAGCAATGGTCATGAGTGTCTTCCATATCTCTGCCTTGGCATGGAAATATGCAGGGACCCATTCAGCTTCGTTATGGATGCTGTGCTGCTCTTCTAACCATCGTTCAAACTGTGCCTTTGCACGCAGCCAGTGAACCCTTTCAACTGTTACATATGTGAGCACATCAATGGATGCACTGAAGAATATGAGAACCTACAATCATCCATCCATGTTCCATCATCTTCAACAGTGTGACCGAACCCCCATATCCAGGACTTTTGCCTGTTACGCTGTCCTACTGGCTCTGATCCAAGGACCAAGGTGGCTACATGGAGGTCCTCTGCACGTAGTTTCGGGAGGTCCGGTAGATTCACTGATGCCTGTTGGATCTTGTGGTATGCATCCCGTGCCATGCTGTATATGCGTGCATGCTCATGGACATTAGTATCCACACTGTGTATGGCATTCCAAGCACAGGTCTTTGTCTGCTGTGTATGGGCAGGTCGGACATGAGTGCGGAACAGAGCCGATTTGAATCCAAGGGCAAGGCGGATCCTATGAATGGATTCACTAGCTTGAGCATGGCGTAGCTGTACCTCCTTTCCAGCGAGAGATTGAGCACCATGCCTAATACACCATTCCCATCCAAGGGATGAGGGGAGAAGGATTGGAGCATCCTCAGGATTGAGCCCGTCCATCCCAGATCCATCCAATGCTTGAGGAGTACGACGATGGGAAGCATGGCCCAAATGATTGTCATCTGTCTCTCCGGGGACCCCGAGATCATCCACATGGTCATACTCATCATAATCACCCAATAGTGATATCGGGGAATCATCTGAGGGTTGCTGGTGGAGGAGGAAAGAATCACCCTGATGCTCAAACATATCAATGAGCTTCTGGAGGCGACTCCGCTTATTTTCAATGATTTGAGCCTCCTCTGTGGTGACCCTCAGACCATGTGCTCGGAGTTGATATCTGATGGCCAGTCTTTACAGGCTGTTAGTTAACAATGATATGGGTCATTGATTGGACTCACTGCAACTCCTGAATTTTAATCCCACATGCGATCCATGAGGTTTGCCCATGGGTAGTAATATCTCCACTTTCATCTGAAATGAGCTGTTGCTGTATTTCTGCACGAGATGGAGCTAAAGATATTCATTAGCATAAAACAGATCAGATATATCAGATCCCAATACCTTTGGATATTACTGTATCATAGATGTCCATCAGAGTAGGGTCTTCATGCCTCTTTGACTGGGCATGTTTCTCTGCTGCAAGCCACCGCTTGGTTTTCGTCCTGAGGCGTGTATTGAGAGCATTTAATGTCTCAGCACTGAGGTCTATGCCAGTTTCCATACGCTTCCACCGCTTTAGAAGTGATGGAACTGGAACATGGAGAATCATATGAGAATCAAGAGCATCATAGACATGAATGTGACAGACCAATGCGGACCATCTTCTTCCAATTAGAATGGTTCATATGTGCATCCAATACCTCCTGGCGATGGGCGAGGGACATCCCACGGATACTCCGTGAGATGTTATTGAGTGGTGCCCACAATGTCTCAATGATCTCCCCATCCACCTGTTTCGCTCCAGGGATATAGCTTGGGGAAAAGCGGGGTAAGCATGAATCTTGATGACCATGGATATGAAAGAGGCCAATGCCAGTCCGAAGTTGCAAAGAGCTAGACAGAGACAACTCTGGGCTCCTTTCCACCCGCTCTTGAAAGTGAACCCCATACTGACACATGATGTCATACATGACCAAGGCCACCGGGATGTCCTCCATGTTGTATGAGAGGGCCTTGCAAAGGCTATAGTCCATATTGATTTGCCTAGCATAATAGCAATGTTATATGCACACATAGAGTGTTTAAAACATTGAACATACCTCTCTCCCTTCTGGAAATCAACTACAGATGTAGGGACAAAGAATCCATGACAGCAGGCGGTTGCTCCGATGCCTGTAACATCAAGATGAGGGCGACTTGAATTGGCCTGTTCAATGGCTCTGTATGTGTTGCATGTGCTGGGCTATGGGAATATAAGTTACTAGGACCTAGTAATGGTATGCCACATACCTGGACAATCTCTTGCCCACTATGGAGGTGAGCCTTGTATGAATTTGGATTCGCCATGAAGGCCATCCCTGCAGACAGCGGGAGGTCCGCATCCCCAGTTCTACACCTCATGTGCTCTGCTGAGAAGTTGCCATCCATTATAAATGTTCGAATTAGCTGATTCCTTTGAGAATGTCAGTAATGAAATATCTGACTTGTACATGAATGCATACGGGTCATCATGATATCTCTCCTTCCAATTTTCGGGTAGATTGATACCTGGCTGTGGACAAGCAGGACAGAATATGGCCATGGATCCATCAATGGTGGAGTCCCCGTCTGGC
This sequence comes from Lactarius akahatsu, assembly GCA_021524915.1. Taxonomy (NCBI): domain Eukaryota; kingdom Fungi; phylum Basidiomycota; class Agaricomycetes; order Russulales; family Russulaceae; genus Lactarius; species Lactarius akahatsu. The sequence goes on along the minus strand of JAKELL010000125.1, from coordinate 4,830 downwards.
TGATGTCCCAGACCACTCTGAATCCTGTTCTTTAAATCACGCCATTGACGAGATGCCCTCAGGAGTTGCTTGTAGAGATTCTGTATATCTCTTTCAGCAACATCATTCACAGTTAAGGGATAGCATTGTAACATACTGGTACATTGTCAGGGAACATCCGATTTGTAATGCTTTGCAGCTTTGAATAGTACTGTTGTGCAGTTGTCTTGCACTCCAGGTTATCGGCCAAGAAGTCATCCAGGACTGAGAAGGTAAATGCAGTCTCAATATGTCTAAAGGTTGAAGGAAAGATTCCAGCTTGGAGCAGTTGCTCATCATTGGTGCCAGCATTGGGGCATACACAGAAGAGAACTTCCATCTCAAAGACACCTGTTTGATTGACCATTGTGATCAGCGGATTCCCCGACTGTGCAGTCCGAGTACGTCGTGTGTGTCCTCCAGATGGATCCAACACATCACCAGCAGAGTCGAACAGTGTGTCAGAGATGGCATGCATATCTTCAAACTCTTGTGATAGATGTAGGTGCAGATCTCCTGACAAAGGGGCATGCTCCTCCTCGACAGATATCAGTGATGCAGACTGATTGCGTCGGGGTCTCCGCTTGACTAGCTGTACCTCCTTTGCTGCTTGGACACCCTAACTATAGATTAGTACATGTGGCAATGCATATATATGATTCATTTGTACCTCAACTGTAAGTGGACATGGCTTTCCATCATGCCCAAGACAGAGCTTAAATCCGAGTGACCTTAATGATATTGGTGCAAAGTGTGCACCAGTCCAGCGGGACATCCAGTGGAATGGGGACCGCATGTGGGTTTGAAGACAACAGCACTTGCAAAAGTAATTGCCTCCAATACAATCAGAGCACTTGATTTGCATCGGACTGGTGCACATGGAGCACTTCGGGGCCCTCGTCAGACCCTCCATCTCTAATAACAAGTAGAGATATCTGCTCCGGATGTCTATCCATTGGCCCATAGGTGTCTACAGATGATCTGAGGGTTGAGAATGAAAGGCATTTCTGTCACATACATTTAATTGGGGTTGTGTGTCCTCAGCTTGAATGTCATGCACATCGGTTTCATATGGTTCTATGAGTTGAAGGGTGTCTGATTCATGCATCGCCTGGGTTGGATGAGTAGACTGTGCTTCAACCACCTTGGCTTGGTGTGAAGCCTGGCCTGACTGTGTCTGCGTGGAAGAACGGAATGGGACCTCCTTAACGGTGGTTCGGAGTCCCCGCTTAGATTTTGTTGTTTTAGAGACGACCTCAGTAACATCTCCCATAGGAATGGAAAAGTTATTCTTTCGAGGCATTATAACAGATGGTTATGAAGTGAGGAGGATGTGGACAAAAGTGGTTGGAGTGATATGAATCCTCTCCCTTATTAAATTCACTTGGACCACCTTAGATATTCTATGCATTGCTTGCAGCAATTATAATCTGAAACCATGTCTAAAACATTGAACAGATTACAACGATGAGGACTCCTCTATATCACTATTTCCACCATCACATTTTGATCCTAATGACATCCCTGATGTGTGAGGGGAATGTCCTTGATACTGGCCATTTTGTGTTTCACTTCTCACTTGACTGATGTCTGATACATCGATTCCCTCTGTTTCACATAGTGCCCTTACCATAAGGTGGACCTCCCTAAGATCTGTGCACAATTCCTCCATCTCAGATATGAGTCCTGCCTCCTCCTTGAGACATCAGATAAATTGAATGGTTTAATGTGGTCAGGTACATACCACACCCTCATTGGTTGAGCTTGCTTGACTGGAAAATGGTTCCATGGAGTCTGGTTTCAGACTGATGGTTTCAACATTGGAATCTGACCCATACATATCGTCTTCATCGAAGGACTGTGCATCAGAGCTGTCTATGGGATCGGAAAACATGGTGGGTGGATGTTTGGAGTAGGGCCGGGGAGTCCGCTTATGCTTCCGATGGGGGCTGCCCCTATTCCTTGTATGAGTGCCTGGTTCCATAGGGATGGGTGCATGGCTTGAGGAAGTGAGTGAGGTAGAGGGTACACGTTTACCCTTTGATGTAGATGACTGCATGTTGTACGGTGTAGTGCACACCTGGTTCATGGTATAAATAGCCTTTCAGCAATCTACAAGATGCAGAGCATGGTTATCATGCATTGTGCATGGCATTTAGTTCTGATGCACCGGACAGCCCGACATGTCGTGTGGCCATCTCCCACTCACATTGAAGCAGAAGCACTGAACGATTACACCACATGTGTCAAAGACATGTAACGTGTGGCGCGTAGCACTGGGCATATCAGGTGTGTCTCAACCATGGGTAGACCTGTGAATGATTGGAACAGCGCAGATAGCTGGTGTTTCTGATGCACCGGACTCCCCGACAGGTCACGTGGATATCCCCCATAAATGGAAGCACTGAACAATGTCACCACATGCGTCAAAGACATGTAACGTGTAACATGTAGCACTGGGCATATCAGGTGTGTCTCAGCCATAGAAAATCCATGATAAACCCATAGGCGATTGTAACGGTACAGATATCTGGTGTTTCTGATACAACGGACCTCCCGACACATCACATGACCATATCCGCTACCATTGAAACAGGGACCCTGAACCGTTGTGTCACACATGTGTCTCAATTAAGGTGTCTGAAGTCTGTGGCTGAATCATATGGTGACGCGTTGGATCATATGGTGACGCAATGGAGTTCTAGAGCACATCATCAAGTGCGTCGAATTCATTGGACTGCCCAATATATCAACTAACATCTTCAACACGTCGGGAAGTCCCAAATGGATTCATCCCATTTCATGCATTGGTCACATATCGATTGTACACCTTAGACTATTTGATGTCCGTGGCTGGACCACATGGTACGTCCGATCCACCGGACCGCCCGATATTGATACACATATGGATATTGATGGTCCCTGTGTCACCGCGTTTCATGCATAAACAATAAACACATGTCGATACAATAGATTATCCATTTTTGGATCGCAGTGTATCTAGATAGCATCTCACAGCGCGACAACATTGGGAATATTGACCCTCATGTATTCGGAGGGCCCCACAACGTAGTTACAGTGTGCATATCAAACAGAGAATGTTCAGACCACATACAACGTTTCAAGTACATGTTAGGCCACAGCACCAGCCGAGGACGATCTGCCCGACACTCCAGATGGTGTCAGACGTCCACTGAGGCCGCACGTCCCACTGAGCCACCACGTCCTCCAGAAGCAACGCTTCCCCCTGTGTGTGAATCAGAGTGAGACTCAAGTTGAGATAATATGATCACTCACCAGATGGTTGGCGACGGCGATCCGAAGGCATACTAGAGAAGGAAGAAGTGGAACGAGCATCAGAATCCCAAGCCCAGACATCTGGGCTCCAACGGAGGATGTTGAGGTCATGGGGGATGCGTAGCGGCGATTGTATGGGGTGGCCCCAACGCCAGGGATCGACAGCACATCGACTCCCTGGTTGTTTAGCAGTCTGCTGATCATGAGGCGCGTGTCGTGTGAGTCTTGGCGCGTGTTCTGGAGCTCCAACAGAATGCGAGCGAGTTTCTCATTATTGTCCCGGTTCACTGCATCCATCGCCTCCATTCTCTGCTCCTGTGCGTCGAGCCGAGCGTCGAGCCGGGCTTCCCACATGGCTACAGAAGTCGGGTCGGCATTTAGCTGTGTGTGTGCGTGATCTGGAAGTGCCGGACATACCAGGGGACCCCCGCGCCACTAGACCGCGACTCCATCGCACGACTCAGAGGGATGGACCATGATGAGCTGGGTTGTCACATACCTTGTGCTTCGATGCACAGCGCACACACGAAAATGAGCGCGAATTTGACTGAGCCCGGCACTCCACTTCGTTGGCCAGTGCACATGGGCACACCGGTCCTATAATCAATATATTAGTGTACATCAGATGCAAAACAATAAGCTGAGAACACTCACCTGTTCATATGCGATGGTCGCAGAAGCTTCGGTGCGCTGCCGTTGAGTGGGTCGGGGGGGGGACGCTTGCGCCACTTCAACCCGTGGGAGATCGGATTTCTGGGGGGTTGTGCTATCGGACTCCCCCTCGGGATTGTCCGGATCAGCACGGCGCTTAGTGCCTCTCAGTGCATACGGGGGTTTGGATGGGGCAGAGGGAGGTCCGCAACCTGTGCATTTACGGCACGCTTCCCCTTGCCACGTGTATTGTGTGAATGAGCGGGTGGTGAAGGAGGATGGGGAGAAGCAGGCCTGGAATGACCACTGCAGTTGGTGGATCTGGTGGCATATCATCTGAACACAACGATGTGAATGAGAATGACCATAAGTTGATGCGATAACTGGAACACACCGTCTGAGGTCTTCTGCGCTGCGGGGTGCCCCTCGAGCCACCACAGCCTCGTGGGATGAAGACCATCCAGATATGAGTCGAGTGTAAGTGATGAGAGCGACGCATGCCACTCTGGGGTGTTCCTGTCGAACGGTTTCACACAGCTGGGGTAATGTATGAAGTTGTGAGCACAGTCCAGTTGAATCTGCGCTTCGCGTCACTGGCAGTCTTCCACTCTGCTCCAACAGCCTGGATGATTGGATGGACCCGTGGCATCTTGGAGCTAGACTTAAAGGTGTCAAATATCTTCTGTATTGCTACCTGAATAGCATACGATTACACACATTACATGGGAATATATGGTATTAAGTCGACTCACAATCTCTTCGTCAATCCTCGCATCCATGTATTTCAGTTCTTCGGAAGTTGTCGGGGTGTCCTCTACGCGTTTCGTAGCAGACATCAGCCTGGCTGCTATGACAAGCAGCGAT